>PVKU01004123.1:0-140182 GCA_004027475.1 Anoura caudifer
CTTCCCTTCCCTCCCCTTCCCTTCCCCGTTTACTACTTTCTGACACTAAGCAATGTTCATATCAATGAACTAGATCTACATTCCTTATGATTAAGCCTTTAGCAGAGTATTCATTTTCAGTCTCCCTCTATTATTGCCTGATTTTTCCCTTACAAAGAAACCATAGAACTTGTTGTCCTACATGATGATGACAATTTTTGCTTGAAAATTTATAGTCAGAGCTAATTAATGCAACTGATGGCTAGAGGCATCTATGGCAATTATGCTGAACTTGGTCAATGTGATGTCTGGTAGAATGATGCCAGGAGGCTGTTAAAAAGAAAGAATAACAAAAAAACTTGACTCATTAAAACATTTTCAACCATAAATTTAATAAAAAGATGTCCTAACTTCTCATTAAGTTTTGATATGCTATTCCCTCAAGCTTGAGGATTTGCTCTACTTTAAATCTCTGCTGAAACAGCTTCTGAAGGGTGTTTGATTCAGCTGGGGATGACTATGTAAAAGAGACATTTGGTCTGTACTGCTTTTAAGAGAATTAGCCTCCTAAAAGGTCACTTTTTCTTTTCTGTGTAAAAACAAAACAAAACAAAACAAAACAAAACAAAACATTTAATTGCCTGTGAATTGCTGAGACCCTGCGAAGCCTGCTCAGGCTAGTTCCACCTGCTATGGGACATAAATCTCTGCTAGATTCCAATAGAAACAGAAAGGGGTTCAATGAAGTAAACAGCAAAGTAAACAGCAAATCTAAACTCTGAGGGTGAGCAACCTAAAAGGAAGTTCACACCAGCTATTTAAAATACCACCAGGAGACTCTCCAGATGGCTCTTGTAAACTTTGCTGGAGTGCCCTATGAATCTGCCCAGTTTGTTCCTCCTTCATACAAACGATGCCAGCCCTCAGGGAGGTCAAGTGTGCAGGGAGCTCTCTCCGTTAATAATTGTTCAGGACCAGGGCTACAGCTTATTCACTCAATTTTCTGCAATGTAAAGTTTCGTTGTTTCCTGAGATGCTTGAAGGAAACACCTGAGTTTTGTCTCTTCTTTTTGTCTTCTGTGCTGTCAGAGTTGGGGACATCAGTGAAGTTTTCAGCTGAAGGTGGAAGTGTCTCTTGTTACAGAAGCAAAGTAAGATTCAGTGAGGTGTGAGTTGACTTTAATGTGTCTGCTTGGCAGCTATCTGGTCTTGCTAACAGCCTTGGCTCAGTACAGTCTATGTGGCACTTTTCCACAGCCGTAATAGCCACAGAGATGGAAATGACTTTGAAAGGATACTTGGCTCAGGTTCGGGTGTTTGGCAAAGTCTTAACCTAACTCTGCTGGGCCCCCAAGAGCACACCCTCAAGGAGCAGCCTCTGAGCGGTGATTTTCAGTAGCAGCACCAGTAAAGGCAAAATAATAAAAAAGAAATTATATGTGTCTTTGGGGCTTCCTCCTTCCCTCCTGAGACCCCTTCCCATCATTTCATCTCCCTTCCCTCTACCTCTTAGTGATGGGCTTCTCTGAATGATCAGAGCAGGTCATTTGGCTGTTTATTCAGGCTCTCCCTCAATACTTCCTTTCCAAGAGGCTCTAATTTTTTAAATGTTAGTGTATATCAGAATCATCTGGAATGATTATTAAAGAAATTCAGAATGAGCATTGCTTTGGGGAAAGAGCTGCATGGGGGGTGGGATACAGAAAAAAAATAATTGAAAATAGGAAGAGAAAAAAACATGCACAGATACTTTGCCAAAGAGGACATATAAATGGTAAAGAAGCACATGAGATGTTCAACACTAATAGCCATTAGAGAAGTGCAAATTAAAATCACAATGAGATATTTGCACACCTATCAGAATGGCTAAAATGAAAAATAACACCAAATGCTGGCAAGAATAAGAAGAAGCTCCATCGCTCATCTGTTATTTGTGGGGAAGTGAAATGTTATAGTCTCTCTAGATAATAGTTTGTCTGTTTCCTTCCAAACTACAATTGGACTTATCATGTGACCTAGCAATTGCATTTGTAGCCCATTTATCCCAGAGAAATGAAGACTTACTTTCACACTAAAACATGTACACAAATGTTTCTAGTCATTTTATTCAAAATAGCCCAAATTAAAAAGTACCCAAATGTCCCTCAGTGAGTCAGTGGTTAAACAAACTAGTACATTCATATCATAAAATATGATTAAATAATAAAAATAAATTATTTATACACACCATAAGTTGGATGGGCCTCTAAAATTCTGCTGAGTAATAAAAAGCTTATTTCAAAAGGATACATACTTTATTGATGTAGACACTGGCCAGCAGTGTCTGCCTCATTATGGATGAAATAAAACATACATACAGACTACTGAGTCTAGTGGAGGAAAAAGGACGACAGCATGGCTTTTCTCTGAAGGGGAGCAAAAGCTGTAGCCTCCACCATGACCGGCCTTTATTCTGTATCTCTCTCCTCACATTACAAGATGGTTCTCCTTCACTTTCCCCAGGTTACCACAAAGGAGCCAATGCCCCTCATTACATCACAGAAGAAGGATATTAGCAAATGAAAAGTCAAAAGTGGTTGATTCAGTTACACTGGTCCCTGCAAGGTACTTTCAGGGTGAGGGAGTTTTAGCAAAGAGCAAGCTTCAAAACAGCCTAGGTACACTGCAAATCTAACTACCCAAGAGAGAACCCATCTGTGGGTGTGGGTCCTGTGTATCTCCAGGTGGGAGCTGGGACCACGCCACGCAGAAGGGTCTGCCACACTTTATTATTCCACTTATGAGGTAACATACTTAGATGGAGAACAGACCTGTGGTTTACCAGAGTTAGGAATGGGGGGAAGGGGATGGGAAGGACTATGAAGGAGTAGCATGAAGGAGTCTTGTGATGGCAAAGTGGAGTATCTTGATTGTGGTGGAGGTGATGTATGGCTACACATGCAATAAAATTGTATACACCTGTATGCACACTTATAAGCACACATACGGTGCATGGGCAACTGGTGAAAATGAATAAACTCTATGAATGGTACCAATGCTAATTTGTTGATTTTGATATTAAACTGTAGTACTATAAATTATCAACATTAGGTTAGGCTGGAAAGAGGTACATGGGATTTCCCTGTACATGTCTTTGCAAACTTTCATGAATCTATACATTTTTTAAGTAAGAAAATAAATAAATTTTAGGCCTAGACCAGAGGCAGTAGGAAGGCTTTTACAAAGGTGAGACTGTCAGGAGTTGGAATTCATGTAAGGGCCACCTCCGAATACTAATTACCAGATATCCCAGGCCCATCAGCTTAGATAATCCAATGCCCATCTAACCTGCAGACTTACAAGTTAAATGTTTAGACTCAATGCTCCTGAAACTTAGTGATTTTTGTTATCCAGCATTAATGTGGCCATAACCAAGTGAAATTTATTTTAACATTTATTTCTTTAATTCAATTCAATTCAATTCAATTCTCAAAGAAGACAAAGGTAATAATTTACATGTATCTTCATTTGCCATAATTCTTTCTTTTAACTTTTTTAAATTGTTGTTCAAGTACAGTTGTCTCCATTTTTTCCCCCATCCCTCCCCCCAACACCAGCCATCCCCACTTTCCACCCTTGATCCTACCCTCCTTTGGCTTTGTCCATGTGTCCTTTATACATGTTCCTGACAATTCTTCCCCCATTTTCCCTTCATTATCCCCTCGTACCTCCCCTTTGGTTACTGTCACTTTGTTCTTTATTTCATTGTCTCTGGTTATATTTTACTTGCTTGTTTGCTTATTTCACTTAGCATAATAATGCTCTCTAGTTCCATCCATGCTGTCACAAAGGGTAGGAGCTCCTTTTTTCTTTCCATTGCATGGTATTCCTTCGTGTAAATGTACCACAGTTTTTTGATCCACTCATTTACTGATGGGCATTTATGTTGCCATGATTCTTGATAGTGTACCCAGAATATGGTGACACACAAAAAATATTGATTGCTTCCTGAATAGTGATAATTATAAGTTCAAAATTGTTTCAATAAAAATATTCCCAAATACTTTCTCTTATATGACGTTAGTAATATTGAAAAACTTTAATAATGAGAAAGCAATGCTCTTGAAGATTTGGAACATTCCATGTTCAAGATACATAATAATATAATAAATTAGTTCTGGAATTAATAACGTCATTCTCTCTAACAAATTGGCATGCTTTGAGATCATTTTCTAAAAATGAGAATATATAAGCTATCATGTTTGTATTCTCTCCTGGCAGTCATGACACTCATAGACAAATTTAATGTTCAGTCATACTAAGTTTCATCTTCCTTTTATCTGAAAACCTCTCTTCCAAATTATGTATATATTTTTAATCAGTCAACAATTTCATTAGTAACTTAATTGTTTCCATGAGTCAATTATAAGAATGTTAGAACATACAATTCTTTGTTTCCTAAATGCTAAATATTTGTTAAATAAGGTTTTCTGCAAAGTCACTACTTCTAAATAAATTTGATTGAACTGTACCATAAACACATGAAAGTGTACAAATCCTAAGTGCAAACTTTCAGTGTATACAAAAAGAGCGTATCAATTAAACCACTTCTCTGATCAGGAAACAGGGTTGCTGCCACAGCTCTCTCCTTGGTTCTCTGCCCAGTCATTGCTCACCTCTCTCCAAATGAAATCTCTCAAAAGTTTTCCTTAATGCTAATCCCACAACTAGGTTTGAGTGTTTGAAAATTTAAATAAATAGAATCATACAACATGTACTCCTTTTTGACTGCCTTATTTGATCAATATCATGCTTGTTAAGATTCATTCATGTGGTTGTGCATAGCTGCAGTTCATTTATTTTCATTAGTGTACAGCATTTCTTATGTGCATAGCCATTGATTTATTTATTCATTCTACTTTGATGGCCATATGTGGTGTTGCGTAATTTGGGATTACTATAAGTAGGTCTGATAGGAACATTCATGTGCATGCCTTTGGTAATCATATTTATGTATTTCTATGGGACATATACACAGGAGTGTAGTGAGAAGGTAGGAGAGTGTGTCTAGTTTGAGCACTCATAATATGGCCAAGAAGATTTTCAAATTTATACTCCCAGCTGCAGTGTACGAGTTCACCACTGTTCGCCACATTGTGGCTGCCCCTTGGTATTAATCTGTTTAATTTTAGTCATTCTGGTTTGTGTGAATTGGTATCTATTGGGCTTTCATTTGCAATTTCCAGATGAGCCTGAAAAAATTTTATGTACTTAATGGCTATTCAGACATTTCCTTTGGGAGAGTACCTGTATGGACACTTGTTGCTCTGCCCTGAACCCCCTGAATCCCAATTACTGTTTTTGTCCATTTGTCTCCCAGCTTCTGGACACAGTGGCCTTTCATTGTCCCACCTGAGACTGATTCTCTTTAGAGGACTATCCTTGGGACCCTGGAGTTTGCTTATTCAGTTTGCTGATTTAGCTATATAAAAAAAATCTAGCAGATTTTAAAGCACTAGGTTATGCTTGCCTAGTAGTAAAAATTATGAAGTGTTTCCGCTTTTTTTTTGAATTCTATAGAAGAGTTTTTGTAAGATTGTTTCTAGCTTATAAAAAGTACATACATAAAAAGTGCTTTCTTTTCACCTTGAAGTATAGTTTTTTTTCCATTTCTACATACAACCAATGATCATAATTCCTATATCAGGGTCTCTACATCCTTAGCCCCTTAGGGTTAACTCTCTAAGAGTTATGCAAAGACACAGTGTACATGCATTACATACTTCAGCATATCAATTTACATGAATACTTACAAAACTACTCATATAATGAAACAAATATAAATGTATTATGGAATAACAAGTAAAATTTATGTAAATTTTTAAGATAAAATTTGATAATCACTTTTAGCTACATCTTTAGTCCTCTCTGAGTTGTTTCTACTCTGCAATACAAAGGGAACTTTACAATAGAAATTTGGAGGAGCAATGAAGTAATGTGTTTTCCATATTAACAGGACGGCATCACAATAGAGTAGAAAGAATGTGTATTTTGTAATTAAAAGAGATGTGAGTTCAAATCTTAGGCCTGTCTCTTTCCATCTATATTACCTTGAGCAATTTATTTATTAAGTTTTAACAACTATAAATTTGATACCGTATAAGATAATTACATTATAATACATGTACAATGACTAGACATAAATGTTGCTCCTTGTTAGCTTTACTAAAGTTTGCGGCAAACAGTGAACATCTAGGTCTAGAGCCTGTGTCAGGGATGAAAATGGTAAGGGAAGAAGGGGAAACCAGGAAAAGTAGGATCTAGAACCCCTGGTTGGGTTGGAAGTTACCATGGTAGAAGTAGGGATGTTATAAAAGTGACATGAATTGTGGGTTCAAGACTTCTTTTGGTCGTGAGCATTCTTTTATATATGTGTACATGCCAGTTCTCAAATCTTAGTGGAGGTGAATGTTCTAGGCCACCTTAGTTTATCTCTTCTTGAACTTCACTAGAACCTAGCTGTACTAAATAAGCACCTGCTTACAGAGTAGTGTTTCCAAATACAATCCCTTCTCCCCAAGGAACGGTAAGTTCCCCAGGAAATGCAGCTCCCTTTAGCATCTAGCACAAGATAGTCACATAGAGATTCAAACTGTTTTGTTGATTATGGAATATTTGAAAAATACTGAACAAATCGAAACAATATAAAAACTTGGTTCTTCTACTGTGAGTAAACATTTCTTTCATTGGCCAATAGTTTATTCAAAGAAATGTGTGGCCTTTCTAACAAAATATGTCTGGGATACTATTCTTCCTTTGTGAAAGAACCGTGCCTCAAGTTTGGGTGCCCATCCACGGTTCCCCTCCCTCCCCAACCAGGTAAACCAGTGCCATTGCAGGGAGCTTCCATGTGGTGCAAATTCATGAGAAGGTCTTGTCACCAAATATGAGGTAGAAATAGGTTCTTTGGTAGCTGTTATAGTAGTAGTAAGGTTTTTTTAAAATGAATTTTTTCTTAGAAAGTTTCTGCTTTGTTCATTAGGAACAAAGCATTTGACTTGTTTTCCCATCATTAGCAGAAAGTAATTATCGGGACACGTTCTTCTTACATTTCATGTAAGTAGGGATGGGCAATGGGTAGGCCGACTACCCTTGACAAAACATTTCCTTTTCTAGTTTGCTACAGTTTCTGAAGTTCTGAAAGTCCTTTGGGATAATGATGTGTGTTTTTAAAGCTTTCCTGTTCTACTTCAATGAAGTTATGTAAATGAGAAACACATCAATATGCTAACATCTTGTTTGTTAATTTATCAATTTGAGGAGATGTTGGAAACTAGAGGTTTAGTTAGCTTAGGAATTAGAGCAACGACTCAATAATTTTTATATAGAATTGAAGAGTTAAGAAAGGCTTCCTCTGAGAGCCAAAATCAAGAACACTGGGATCTAGATGTTTTCAGAAGTAAAGAGAGGTGATGTAGACAGGAAAACATACCTACCAAAAGGAATATGAGCATAGGGCCTTAAGGTTTTTTCCCTGTGACCATTTTCCTCAAAGTTTAAAAATCTCTTTAATTTAATAACTACGTTTAAGAGCTTTTAAATCTAAAACTAGAAGAAGGAAGTCTGCACATTGCTTTAACAGCAATCACTGATTTAAATATCTGATAGCACCAGATAGGTAGCATAAAAATGTGGCTTTGACTTGGTGAGAACAATGGTGAACCAGTAAAAATTTTTCCATGGACCAAATTCAGTTTGTGAGCCAAACAGTTCACAGTGCCTGTTTTCAAAAATTATCACTTCATTTGGGAGGATACAGTTAGAATAGACACATTTTTTTCTAAGCTGAATGGAAAAGTTCATAAAGCATCCTGCTATTTAAAAGTCAACATTCATAATATTGGAATAGGATGGAGTGAGTAATTTCTTTTGTTGATTTACTGCCTGACTCAATTTAAGGCACTTTTATTAGGGCTCTTCCATATAGTCAGACATCTCAAGCACGGTTCTGATTAGACAACAAGATAAAAGCATATGATGTTGTAATAAATAGGAGAAAATATTTTAAAGACTGGTATGTTCAGAAGTATTAGGTATACCTACATTTTAGGTAGGCTTCTTGGCACCACCCGATATTTTGTGTTTCATGAGGCTGCATTTGAATCAGGTCTGGAAATACCTTTGCTTTGCTTTTTTGGAGGCATATCCAACCTTGTCAGTTTCTTTTTCTTTTTATTTCCTTCAAGCAATCTGCAGCAGATATGTGGACTTCTGGGAGCTGTAAATGCTTAGCAGAATAATCCAAAGCCTAGCAGAGATTTTCAAAGGGAAATTGTTTTACTGCAAATACTTCACTCAGGTATTCTTTAAGTACTTCTCTGTTTTTCCCCAAACCCCTCTGTCCATTTGTTAGGTTCCCAGAATAGAGAGATAATTTCATGAACTCTCTTATAATTTTGCTCCAATTTCCCTTTGTTTTATACTTTTTATCAAATGTTTTCCCAACATTTTATTTTAATGTCTCTCCAAGATTAATTGCAAACTTTCATTTCACAAATCTTTCCATACAGTTGAAAGTTTGCACTGCAGTGGTTAATATTGCAAATAAACAGCAATTGGAGGATGTTTCTTGAAAGAGTACTTCATTGTGATTTCCTTGTGTTTAGTTGTTTTTGATGTTTCAGATTCTTATGTATAAATATGGATACCTTCACCACAAACTTCTTTATTTACTTGGTAACATCATGTTTTAACAAATAAAGCCACAAGTATGAGCTGTGTTACTGAATCAACCAACGGTTTAATAACAACAATAAAAATCAAAAGTGTTAAAAAAAAAGAGTATTGTAAAGTAGGAGTCAATGAAAAATGGTGTGGATTGAATTTCTGACCTTGTGTTTTTATTTCCCTACACATGAATTTCCCTGTATACAAGAACTTACCATTAATAACTTCCAATAAATATTTCTTTAAAACTGAAGCCATCTGAAAACACATAAACTGATTTCTTTGAGGTGTTCCTACTAAAGAAGAAAAATGACTTGTTTTTGTATGGTGCTATTGAATATGGAAGGCTGTAGTACCATTTGGTGTAGTGATTTTTCCATGAAATCTCATGATTTTGCCAGATATGAAAGTGTGCTAGTATTAAATATCTTCAGATCCTAAGTTGACTGAGTATTAAGACTTACAATTTTGGCACTTAAAAAGCCCAGATGGGCTGCAGAGTCTCAAAAAGTTTAACATTTTCTGACCTTCTGTGGTTGAAAGATAATTGGAATGGAAGCCAGAGTTTGTGGGTTCTAGTCTTGGCTCTGTCACTAACCAGCTGTGTATTTTTGGACAAGTTAACTTTCTTCTATGATCCAGGCTTTTCTCCATTATACAACGAAGTTAGGCTAAATGTTTTCCCGGGTCCCTTCCAATCCAATTCTATGTTATCCAAATAATCTCTGGGTTCAAATTCTAGGTTTATCATCTATTAGCCAAGCCTGCTAGGATGAATTGATTTCTATGTTCCTCATTTTAACTACTAGTAAAATGGGTATAACAATAGTACAATGTGAGGAATAAATGAGTCATACATAGAGCTCAGCACATAATTAGTGTTTAATGAAAGGCTATTATTGTAAGCCTCGCTCTCACAATTTGAGTACTGAATTTGAGTCAAATCACTTAGTTTTGAGGCCTGCATTCTGAATTATCATCAACCATGTGACCTTAAAACATGTAACTTAATTCTAGAGGAATAACTACCTTCTTTCTAACCTCCCCCATTTAAAATTAAGATAAATTAATAGTAAGCCAAAAGAAGTCAGAGCCATAAGGAATCTTAGTGCTACACAAGCAAAGAAATGGTGAAATCATCTCTATCTTTATGTTGTTAAACACAAAACTTTGCCAGGGCTCTGGCATAGTGGAACCATATTTTATTAAAGAGAGGCTGTGTGTGTTTGTGGGGACGGGGTGATGCTGGGAGCACAAACTGATCTATAGATCTTCGAAGTTTTACACTAAATGTGGTGGCACTTAAAACTTCAGATTAAAATGAACTGTCTATTTAAAATCAGAAAGTCTATGAAGTTTTGAATGGGAAAACCCAACCATGAACTTAGTATAAATGTTATATGCATTTCCTATGGCTCTAAAGAAGAGATTCTTAGGTTCCACTTTAGTTTCTACTTCAGTGCTGGCTGTCTACCTGAATTTCTGTTGAATGCACAGAGTAAATACTCAAGAATAGCACAGAAAACATCAAGTTACATGGATATCGAAATACAAGTAATACAGAAAATTTTATAATGAAAGGACAGAGTCCTCTACTCCGTCTTTCTCTAGTCCCAACTCCAAACCCTAGCAGCAACTACTTTTAATCATTTTTCTAGTTCATCCAGTGGTTGCCTCTATAATTCTATTAACCATGTTACTAACTACTGCTCAACATAATGACCTTACAAATTATTCTAAAATTTGCCTCCTGCTATGTGAGATGTGAGTTTTCTCATTTTCCCATCTTTCTTTCTCCAACTTATTGTTAATGTGTGTGTTTTGCTATTCTTCATTCCTTCACTTCCGCTTCTAACCACATTATTTAAATATTTGTTTCTTATTCCACAAATGGTGTAAAATGCTTTGCTCTCCACCTGAAAGATGAGAACATAATTCCTTTGCAACTCTCTTCATTTCTTCCTGGAAATTTACAATGATCAATGCACAGTCAAGTTTGAAGACTTCTGTGATTTGTACATAGATTGATGTTAAAAGTTAAAAAAGGAAAAATATGCTTATATCATGAGAAGTAAGCATTGTCCACTATATACTCAAGTAGTTTACAAAGACTACATATTTGTTTCTACAGTTTCAATGTTATAACCCCTATGACTCGCAAAATATATGTGTCTTGGCTTCAAGTTCATTTATTTATATTTTTGGTATATATTTTACTAACCACTCAAACTCATGCTACTGAATTATAGTTTATCATTTGGACAATGCCTTATGTTTCTTTTTCTGAATTTCTGATTCTTTTATTTTATTCTTTTTTAGTCTTTGCACATGTAGGATTTTTCAAAGTATCTTGGATGAATATTAAAAGCCTGGTGTTCTCCTGATCAGAGATATGGTGGTTTGCTCTCAAATCATTTTATTTATATGGCATTATAAAAATACGAATGTCTTATTGGTCTGGTAAGTGGATGCTGAAGCAGGCCAAGGGCTCAGGGCCAAAAACAGGATACAAGAGCAATACTTGAGTTCTGCATCTGTCACCAAGAGGACTGAATACTGTCTTACTTGCTGAGGATCATTACCACTCTGCCTATAAAAATCATTTTATAACTCATTTCTGACAGGTGGGAGGTAAAAGTAAATTCCAGGACACATTATTATGAAATCTTTGATGCTAAAGCTATCATGATAATAATAAACTTCATAGAGGGCTTGCTGTTACTTCACGATGTAGCCATGCCAATATTTTCATCTCTTGGGAATTCTGAACTCTAATTACTTTGAACACAACCTTGGGAAGCATATTTACCTCAGGTCTTTGGTTAATCTTGATTCTTTCTAGAATTCATAATCAAATGATCTCTGACAATAATGTGCTGATGGATGAAATGAAAATCACAGCTGGCTAATTCATAATTGCCACTTGAATTTGAAGGACTTTTAAACATATTAAAGCTGCCAGATGGTACATGGTTCAGACTGATATGTTGTAGGATCATTGGAGATGGAAACGCTGGTCATTTCTGCCTCGAGTGGTAATGGGTGGGTCAGGTTGTGGATGGGCTTGAATATGTTTTAAAACTTTTTACAGTTTAAAGGCTGAGGCAGGATCTGATTCTCTTAACCATTGGTTAAAAGATTTTATAGCCTCTCTTGCTCAAACATGTTTAGTGAAATTCACCGGACGTTTGAGCATGGGAGCTCAGATGCTCCTACGTTCTTCCTGATGGAGAGTCCTTGTGTAAAACTGTCTTCTTCACCAAATACCAAGCTCTGGAAGAAACATACACAGAGTAGTGTGGGAAAACATCTCAGCACACTTAATATTCAAATAGGATGTCTGAATGGTTTCAATGTAATTTGGTCAAACCAGGAAAGAAAAACATAACTACTCAAGTCCCTAGTAGCATAATGGCTCTCACTCTGCAGGCTATTGTGGATCAGTAGGAGGGAACGTAAAAATGGGTCCTGACTTTGCCTAGGTCAGGATACAAAATTTTAGAAGTGATCTTTGCTATTGTCAATTATACTATTTACCCACAAATGACTCAATTCCATGAAAAATATGTGTTCTACTTTTAAAAAGTTAGACAGAGTGAGGTTAGGCAATCAAATGCCCAAGAGTCTTTTCACATAGAAACAATAGAACAAACTAGAATTTTCTTACAAAGGTAAAGTATATTAATAATATTTTCTGGGCAGAGGGTAAGATTATTCTTTCTGATTTAGCCTAGAGGACTCCGAACCTTTTTTGCATCTCTGAGAAACTTTCTTCTGGAAAAGGGACTTGATTTATTATCTGTAGCTTCAGAGAGCAAAAGTCAGACCAATAGATAGCTATTAGAAATCTCAGAGGTGAATTGATGTCCCATTTTTTCCAAATGTGCAATATCAAAAAAGGTCTTTTATGCAATAATTTATGTCCTGGTTTTACCTTATGTTTTCTTCCATTGTTTCTCATTTCTTTGCTTGTTTAATTTAAATTTTATTTTATCCCATTTAATTGTGTATACAGGGTCTGGCAGAAGTAACATCATTGAGTGTGGTTGGTAGGGTGTGTGAATGTCTCTCACGAAACGGACAGCAATTTGAATGTTTCACCTAAAATGCCATATGGTGTGCTTGAGTCTGATATTGTTATGTTACAGAATTACATACTTATGATTTTGTAACAGAAGTTTTTATATAATACAAAAAAGGGTGTTATTTGTGCAGGACCCTGTATTTTCCTATGTACTGAGGCCAAGCATTAAATAAACAAATACATAAATAACCAGTGAATGAAACCCTGCAAGGTAGTAGATTTTACTCAGTATTACAAAAAAAAAAAAATCAACAAAACTTACTTCTAGTGTGGCAGACATTTGCTTGTTAGTTGCCACCCTATATACCCATAGTCACAATGATACAGGTATAGGGGTTATGGACTTCGGGGGTTTCAAAGATTTAGCAATCTATTTCATGTTTATGTAAAGTTTTAAATGGTATCCTGTTACCTATAAATTTGTGGTATAATAAGAATTAAGAAAGATCTTTTGGATTATAAAAAAAGAAAGAAAGAAAAAGGAAAGACATACTATTAAGACTACTCCTTGGCCATAACATTTGCTAATTTACGTCACTTCTGCTAAAAATAGAATGAGAAGATTGACTTTTCCAGTTGCTTCCAAACTGCCTGGATAACAATCACCAATGATTATGTTTAGAATTTTGAAGACAGCTGTTTTATAGGAAATGTGTTTTACATCAGCTTATTCACATTACAGGCCAAAAAATGGAAGCAGAAATAGTGGCAGGACTCAACTACAGCGGCAGCCAATCAGTAGCCAAGACAGAAAATAAATTTTAGCTTCCTGTCATTCAGGGTAATTTGCCATTCAGCAAAATATGCTCAGGATGACACATACTAAACTGTGATCAGTTATAGCTGGGTGCATACTTAAAAGGGCCATTTGGATAAGAATTTTGTAAAAACAATGAAGCCAAATTCAGTTGCTCTCTACAATTGTTGCTAATGGAAGATACACATTCTCATTTCAAACTGGCTTTCAGTGGACTACACCCATGGCCTGCAAATAGCCGTAAACATTTTGGTTTCGAAATAAATCCAGTCTGACTCCTAACTTAGATTTAATCTCAGTGTAATCCTGACATAATTGTAGCATTTCCCAATATTCCTTTTGCTGATATAAAACTATTTGTCACCCCATCAGGTTTTCCTGTTTCTTCATCAGTTTTTGAGTTAACAACTAGGTTACAAAGCACATGGCCCCAATTTGTGAGAGTGAATTCACAGGAAGGCAGCTGCTTTAATCTGAAGGGATGTAGCACATGTGGCAGAGACCAGCCAAATGTGGTTACTTGATTCCATGTCATTTGGAGAGGAGTTAGGAGGATGCTGTAGGAGAATACGGGACACGATACAAAAGATTAAGCAATCAAGACAAAGGAAAAATGGAGAAAATGATGTTTGAGAAAGTTTAAACAACTGAATATTAGGAAAAAATTTAAATTTTCAAATTTTATGAATTCCTCCTTATAGAATTACAATTCAAAATGCATTTGCACCAGAATTTTGAAGGGAGTGCTTAAAAATAACCTGAGACAAATTTTTAAACCGTCAGCTTTTCTCTAAATTCCTAATGCTGTGCTGAACAACCCTCTAACACAAGTCATGACTACTCAGTTCTCGGGTTTTCGTTTTTCTTTGTTTTGTGTTTTTTTAATTTAGAGCTGTTTTAGATTTACAATAAAATTGAGAAAAAGGTGCAGAGATTTTGTATATTCCCCACACATGCATAGCTTCCCCCACTATGAACATCAGTCACCAGAATGGTACATTTTACCAAGCATGAACCTACATGGGCACATCATAACTACCCAAAGTCCATTGTTTACCTTAGGTTTCACTCTTGGTGTTGTTGATTCTATTGGTTTAGGCAAATGAATGATGACATCTATTCATTATTATAATAGCATACAGAGTATTTTCATTGCCTTTAAAATCCTCTGTCATCTGCCCAGTTACCTTTCCTCCCATCCTCAGCCCAGGATACCATTTATTTATTTATTTATTTTTTTACTGTTTCCATAATTCTGCCTTTTCAGAATGTCCTATAGTTAGAATCATACTGTAGGTAGACTTTTCAGATTGGCTTTTTAACCTAGTAATATGCACTTACGGGTCCTCCATGTCTCTTTATGACTTAATAGGTCACTTCATTTTAGTGCTAAATAATAATCCATTATTCGGATATTTGTTTATTGGTTTCTTTATCCAGTCACCTACTGAAGGACATTTCAGTTGCTTTCAAATTTTGGTAATTATAAATAAAGCTGCTATAAATATTCACGTGCAGGTTTTTATGTAGACATAAGTTTTCAACTCCTTTGGGTAAATACCAAGGAATACAATTTCTAGATCATGTGTAAAAAGTATGTTTAATTGTACAAGAAATCACTAAACTGTCTTCCTAGTGGTTGTATTATTTTGCATTTCTATTACTAATGCATGGGAGTTCCTGTTGCTCCACATTGTCCACAGTGTTTGGTGTTGTCAGTGTTTTGGATTTTGGCCATTGTAATAAGTGTGTAATAGTATCTCATTGTTACTTCAGTTTGCAATTCCCTGGTGACCTATGATGTGGAGTGCCTTTTCATATGCTTATTTGTCATCTTTATATCTTTTTTGTGGCTAATTTTTAATCAGATTTTTGGTTGTTGTTGTTGAGTTTTAAGAGTTCTTTGTGTACTTTGACTAATAGTCTTTTAAAAAATCTGTCTTGGTAATATTTTCTCCCATTGCCCTAGTTTTTAATTTTAATGAATTTCAATTTATAAGTTCTTTGTTTCATGAATTGTGTCTTTGGTGTTTTATCTAAAAAGTCATCATCATACCCAAGGTCATGTAGGTTTTCTACTGTTATTTTCTACAGGGTGATTGTTTTGCATTTTAAATTTAGGCTCATGGTCCATTTTGGGTTCATTTTTGAAAAAAGTGTAAGGTCTGTAACCTTATTTATTTTCTGTGAATGTTCAATTGCTTTACTATCATTTGTTGAAGAGATCATTTTTTGCTCCATTGTATTATCTTTATTCCTTTATTAAAGATCAGTTGACTGTATTTATATTGTTTATTTCTGGGTTTTCTATTCTTTTGCACTGATAATCTTGTCTACTCTTTTTTCCAGTGCCACACTGTCTTGATTACTGTAGCTTTGTAGTAATTTTTGAAGTCAAATAGTTTTTCTGTTTTAATATTGTGCTGGCTATTCTGGGTCTTTTGCTTCTTTATATAAACTTTAGAATTAGTTTGTCTGTATCCACAAAATAATCTGCTGGGATTTTGAGTGGAATTACACTGAATCTATATATCAATTTGGGAACAATTTGACATTTTGACAAAATTGACTCTTACTATTCGTGAACTTCAAATATCTATTCATTTATTTAGGTCTTTGATTTCTTTCATCAGAATTTTATAGTTTTCCTTACATAGATACTGTATATACTTTGTTATATTTATACTGAAGTATCTCATTTTTGAGGGTGCTAATATAATTGGTACTGTGTTTTTAATTTCAAATTCATTGTTGATATACAGGAAAGCAACTGACTTTTTATATTAATTTTGTATCCTGAGAGCAAAAAGGGGGGGGATATCTTTTGGCTTTTCTACATAATTAATCATGTTATTTGTGAACAAAGACAGTTTTCTTCTTTATTCCAATCTGTATACCTTTTATTTCCTTTTCTTGCCTGTCACACTAGCAAGGACTTCCAGCACAATGTTGAAAAGAAGTAGTGAGAGAGGACATCCTTGCCTTGTACCTGGTCCTAGTGAGAAAGCTTTGACTTTCTAACCAGTGAGCGTGATGTTAACTATAGGGTTTTTGTCAAAAGTTTATATCAAATTGAAAAAGCTTTCCTCTATTAGTAGTTTACTGAGAGTTTTTATCATGAGGAGGTGTTGAATTTTGCCAAATGCTTCGTCTGAATCTATTGATATGATCATGTCATTTTTCTTCTATCATCTATTAATGTGAAGGATTACATGAACTGATTTTCAAAAGTTGAAATTGCCTTGTATATCTAAGATAAATCCCACTTAGTGTTGTATGGTATTCTTGTTACACATTGTTGGATTTGATTTGCTAATATTCTGTTGAGGATTTTTAAATTTACACTTATAAGAGATATTGATTGGTAGTTTCTTTCTTTTAATGTCTTTGTCTGATTTTGGGATTAGGCATGGTAAGGCTAGCCCCATGGATTAAGTTAGGACATATTTTCTCTGCTTCTATCCTCTGAAGAGATTGTAGGGAATTGACATACAGAATTACCTTGGAGATATTGTGGGTTCAGTTCCATACCACCTCAATAAAGTGAGTTATAATCTTTTGCTGATGGAGAATCTTGCCTTTAATTTATTTAAAAAACCCACATCTGTGAAGTGCAATAAAGCAGAACAGAGTAAAACAAGGTTTGCCTGTAACTTCTCCCTTAAGTCATTCAGCTTTTTAAATGTATTAACATTTTCTTTATTTGATCATGAGAATCATCAGGAGCATGTGTTAAAAATTCAGATTTCCAGAGGGTATTCTGCTGAATGAAATTCTCCAAGGTGAGTATCCTGATAGTTTGTAATGTTAACAAGCATCCCAAGGTGACTTTAAAAACCTGACAAATTTGCAAAACAGTGCTTAGGAGCCAAAGTCACGGACATAAGCCCCACATATGGAGAGAAGTTCTTTTGGGTGGATGCCTTAGCCCAAGGTGACCCTCCCACTCTCATTGATTATCCAACATAAACTACTGATCATAATTGGGTTATCCTTAGATTTGTAGAACATTAATGCACCTTCTATTGGTTTTCATCTTTGTTTCTAAAAAACTGCCTTCAAACTATTACCATTGTTACTATAGTCACCCTCTTTAGCTAGAAAGAGAAAGTTAAATTAACTTTACAAGATTAATGAAAGACCTTATTTTAAGTCACCACACATGGCCAATTAACATCATATGTCTCACGGAGTCCAGCCACAATAGATCATTTATGCAACAATGGAAAGGCCAATTGTGTTTATTTTCTAGGGTGAAGAACAGAGGACTGATTGATGCTATTGACTCTGACCGAGTACCTTCATTTGAATTTGTATATTTATTCAAGAAAAAGAGCTATATTACCTGTGAAATCTCAACTTTTCCTTTTAAACTAGCAATATTAGTGCTATAAAAGAGATTACAGAAAACTAAATGTGGTCTATAAAGTCAAAACTACACCTTACCCAAATTTTTATTTTTGTCTCCATTTTCTATGTGACTTTGGGCTCTTTCCTTAATTTCTCAGAGCTTCCATTTATCCATGTTTATAAAGGGTTACAAACACTTCTCTATATGGAATATAAATGAGTAAAATATAATAAAAATGAATTGGATTGTTCCCCATTCTTCATTCTTTTCTGTCATGTGGTCTTGCAATGCATAAGATTTTGTGACATATGTTTCCTAACCATTGACCCAGGCTTTATTACACAGATAGTTTCGGTGGATAGAATGATGGCATATTAACTGAACACAAGTCTGGCTGCTGCTGCTTCAAAAGCCAACACTGGAGACACAGTTGCTGATATAAAGGTAAGTGGTGGCTTATTTGCAGTTGTTGGCAATCTGGAAAGTGGGAAACTGGTGTCTCAAAGCCCATCTCCACACCTCAGTGGAGGCAGAGGTTTTCATAGGGAGGGAGAGGGGAATGGAACAAGGAGATCAGGGAGTGGGTTGAAAAGTTCTCTGCATGCAGTTGAGCACAGTCTATTCCGATAACACAAGTGATGGTCGAGTGCATCATCTTGATTGAGGCATCCTGGCTTCATCCTGGTGTCAAGTCATCGTGGATCCATGGATAAAAGTCAGCAAATCTGTAGCTGTGATGCCTGAAAGTCAGAGTCTGCATCTTTTGAAGTTAGTTCCTATGATTCTTATATAAATATGCTGTTTATCTATAGCTATATAGTAGTCAGAGTCAGCATTTATAGAAATAATGTCAAAGAATGGTGGAGTGGGTTAGAATTCCCCACTGCTACAATTTCCCACTGTTACAAACAGATGTGGCAGAATATCTGTGTCAACCTAAGGCCCTAAGAGATCTTAGAGCTCACTTTTATTCCTCTGACTTGTCATTAAAAAAAATGCTCTTGCTCTGGGAAGCCATTATCCCTTTAGTCTAAATTATCTAGATTATATATATGTGAGGAAGTTTTAGTAATCCATATGTCAACCTCAAGCAGGCATGAACCAGTCAATTTACCGACCAATTGGTGAGAAAAGTAAATATGTATAAGTCATTGAGTAAGGGGGAGTTTGGTATGCAACCTTACTGTAGTGGCAACAGTTGATCATGCAATACTCCTGATGTAATACAAACACATAAGCATTAAATCTCCCCTTACATATTTTGTCATTTTGTATTATTTGAATTGAAAATATAAAAATAGTTAGAGGAAGAGTAAGTATACATAATCAATAATGTGTCCACTTTTACTGGATTGAGAATGGACAAAACATGAAAATGTATATGAATACACACAAATTAAGAGCATATATGAAGCAGATAGGGGCTTTAAAAGAAGAATTTAGGATAGAATTAATAAAGAAACTGTAGATAAAGACATTAAGAAAAATCTAAAGGAGGCAAAAGAAGCAATTCTTTTTTTAGGATTATAGATATTTTTACTGTCTCATTTTATTGTTATACCCTAAATAAATTTTGAAATAATATTATTACTTTTATAGTAAAAAGTTAGAGTATTACAATAATAAAAATAACAGCAATAATTTCCTTTAACATTAGACATTTATCTTTTAAAATTTTTATTTAAAAAGTTTTATTATGGAAATTGTCAAACATAAGCACAAATGGAGACAATAGTATTGTGAACCCATTACCAATTCCATCATCCACGATGGAGAAGCAATTCTTTAAACATTAGAAAATAAAATGTAGTTTGGAAAATGTTTTACCTAGATTTTACTTATTTTGCTAAGGTGCCATGGCAGCATGAATAATTTAAAGGTGGGGGTTTATCAGCCGCCTGGGAAGGTAAGACCCACAGGTACATAAGTGAACACTGTGTGTGGTACACAGTAAGCACAGCAGCAAATGAGAGAATATGCACAAAGCACCTAGCCAGTGTCTAGCACAGAGTAAATGTTCTGTGCATTTTGGCTGCTTTTCTCCAGTCTTGATGCAGAAATGTTGATGGTTTCTTCCCCAGTGAAGGATGAAGTTCTTTTTTTTTTTTCCATTTGATTGTGGTTCTGTTACAGAACAGAGGCCACAGGGGCTAAGGTTCGTTATGTCCTCCGCCTTATGGAAAGATGTCTCTCAAAGCCAGAGATTTGTGAAAAGGAAAGGAAATGTTTATTTAATGCTATACAGAGTTAAGGTAGTGACTTAACATCTTCATTAAAATATCAAAGTCCTTTAGAATACCCACAGATGCCCACAGTGCTTCCTTCTGCCCCTGCCCTAATTCTGGGTACTGTAACTCAGGAAAAGAAGCAAACATCTGGGATCCAGGCTCCTTGCACCATCAGCTGTGTCACCATCCAGGCAGGATCTCTAATTAATCCAAAGCCATGTGGCACCTTCTCATGGCCTACTAGCAAGAGTCCTTTCCCCCTTCCCGCTTCTTCCAGGCAAAATGTCTCCTGCTTCCCAGGCCACACAGCCAAAGGGAGCACCCGAAAGCCATGTTATCCTCTTCTACTGATGTTGTGGGGAAGGGGTCCCCACTCTGGCAAAACCTCATGGCTCTCCTTGGCAAAGCTGTGAGAAGGTCTCTACTCTGCCAAAGCCACGTGGATCCCCCTTCACCTAAGTTGCAGGGAGAGGGTCACCACTCAGGCAAAGCCAAGTGGTGGTTCTTTGCTAAAGCTACATGGTGATTCTTCCTCACAGGGCTGCAGGGGTCCTGACTCTGGTGAAGCCGCGTGGATCTTCCTCAGTGGCTGCCACGTTTGGGTTTAAATCCTCATGCCAATCCTCCTCTGCAGCCCCATTTCCTACTCCTCCTACAATCAGTTACACCTGCCAGCATTCCTGTATTATTCCAAGTTTACTGGGCTGCCACTGTGAGTCTGGGCAGGTGTGTCCGCATGTCCTGGAGCCAATCTTCTCCAAGCTCCCACGCAGGCACTGTAACTCTGGGTCCTCCCCCAGTCATATCTTGTGGGGGAGGGGTGTCCTTTCCAGCCCCCTGACTCAGAGCATGGCCACAGCTATTTAACACATCTAAGCCACCAGCCAAAGGCTATAGATATGTTAAATGACCATGCCATGGATTAGCTGCAAAACTATGGCTGTACAAAACAGTTCTGCATGTCCCTGTGCCATGTGTCCCTTCCCCCAACTCACACCTGTGGGGGAAGGGGTGAGGACATCTTATATGTCTCTCTAATATTTCCTGGACACCCTGAGCTCTGGGCCCCATTCCAAATCCCTATTTGGGGACCCCCCTCTTGGCTGTACCCTGTATCAATTCCTTCAAGATAAAATCAATATTTTATTATTCTTTGTGTCCTCAGCACTTCATATGGGAAACAAGCATGTATAGGAAGCATTCTTTAAAAAAAGAGAGAGCGAACATAAGGCAAAGAGAAAGATCAAAAGTCTCTAACCTACTTCTTGAACTCATCAACTGCAATTATTTGCCATGTAAGATTTTTTAAAAGTTCACTTAAATTAATTTATCACTAAGGGTAGTTTATGCTTCCTTATAACTTTGTTTTTGATACTTGCTAACTAACTAACTGCTGGAAATATCTGGTGCCTGATAGTGTGCTTCACCTTGTCAAATTAAAACAACAACAACAACTGTTAATCATGGGGAAAAGTCTAATTTATTTTCTTGATTGGTTTACCTGGTTCCTGTAGACATAAAGGAGCCTAGTGAGTCTGGTTTTCTTTAGTTTTGTGATACTCTAAGATAGAAGACAAAGAAATCAGGACTGTAAAATACCATGCAGAACATAGATTATGAATCATTAGAGGCCAGGAGAAAGAATAAGGAACTGCCTCTTTTCTCAAAGAGATTACAGTCTAGGAAGGTGGGTTGTTAAAATAGGTGAAGACTGAAACACAGAAAATTGAAGGAAAGGCTATAAATGACTTTCAGGTACAGAAAGCATATTGTATTCAAAGGTCTCAGAGAAGCCATGTGCCTGAAACCAAATAAAGCCAGGGATAGAAAAGAATTTACTTAAAATAATTTCTTAGCTCATCATTCAGAAATTTAACCAGAGTCAAGTATAAAACTTCAGTCTTGAATATGTACTGTTTTAATGGAGGTTTTGAGAGTCTGCAGAATAAATACAGGAGAGAGCATTCTCTGCATACTTCAGCAGCCAAATGGGATATTAACCTGATGTGTTAATGAGTTGTTTAGCAGTTCTCCTGAACATAGCTATAGTATTAGAATATAGAAGGCATTCATCTCAACGGCCTCTGTCCTGGAACCTAGTGTTTGGAATTGCACAAGGTTTTAATCTGATCAGGTAGAGGGAAAGTACAAGGGTTTCTGGAATCATGGGTGTATCAGCCTGGAAGGTACCTGCCTGAGGAATGACCACTGCCTGGATGTATGCTATGATTAGATTAATGTGAAGATGCCTTAAATATTGAAACAAATTACTTTAAACATTTCCTCTGATTCGCCTTTAAGTGTCATTCTTAAATTCAAGTTGCTTATCTTTATCTCCTTATTTAGAATTTTTCACTTTGGATAATAACAAATAAAGCTGTATTTCAAGAACTATAGCTATTGTAGCCACATAGACATTAAACTTATGATAAGACGGATTTTTATATATGTCAAGACCCATTTACTTTTCATATCCACAAAGAACCTAACAAGAAAATAGGAATATAAGAGGTTAATGTAAAAATGAATTTCATAATGACAGAAAAGCCTATATAGATTCTTTCTCTAAATTTAATTTTCTTGTCCTGCTTCTTTCTACTTAAGTCTAAGTGTACTACAGATGTAGCCTTAGTGAGAAATTATTTCTTTTGAAACTAAAATAACAACCTCCACTCAACTGTACTTAAACAGTGTATGCTAGATTCAACTCATAAATGTTCACAGGATTTTATAAACTGGCTGTTAATCATAGTCATTATTTAAAATTCAATTATATAGCCCTAACTGTGGTGGCTCAGTAGTTTGGGCATCATCCTGAAAACCAAAGCGTCACCAGTTCAAGTCCTGGTCAGGGCACATTCCTGGGTTGCCAGCCCGGTCCCCAGTTGTGGGTATGTGGGAGGCAACTGATTGATGTATATTTCCCTCTTTTTCTCTTTCAATTCCCCTCTCTCTAAAATAAATGAAATCTTTTAAAAAATAAAAATAAATAAATTAAATTATATAGAGTTAAGATTATATATGTTATACTAAAAACAAAGGTAATAAATACCAAAACTTTATCATTTTCAAGTTATTTTAATGACTTCTTGAGGTTATTAACGTCTCTGAAAGTAGAAATGTTATTGAATGGTGTGCTGCTACTATATACATATTTCCAGTTCTGAATTCAATGATATCATGGTGGTAGCTGGAAGCCAGCCATGGTGAAAGTACATACAACTTGGAAATCAGCAAACACTATGATAAAGTTTAATTTATTGTTTTGTTGGTTCTTTTCAGACTTAAGAAATTGAGGAAGAAAATGATAGTAATAAAGATTAAACTCAAGAGTGTGCCATGTCCAGTGATGAAGTTGAAAGAGGTTAGAATTTGTACAAAGTAAGATAATTGCACATTACATATCACATTTAATGACAACAAAATTATAGGGAAAATAATTATAGGATTAGCATGCAATTCCATTTGTTAAATCATGGTTGAATTGTACCATAGGCTGGATGTGGATAAAAGGCTTTAGCAAAAATTAATGAAAGCAACTGTGAGAATCAACTGGCTATATAGAATTTACAAAAAATAGTATTTCATACATTATTAATTTTTGTAAACTTAAAATCAAAGAATCTTAAAGGCAGCAAGAGAGAAACAGCTAGTAATATACAAGGGAGCTCCAATAAAGCTATCAGCTGATTTCTCAACAAACACACTACAAGCCAGAAGGGAATGGCACAAAATATTACAAGTAATGAAAAGCAAAAATCTGCAACCAAGATTACCCTATCTAGCAAGGCTCTCATTTAAAATGGAAGGTGAAATAAGGAGCTTCACAGACCAAAAAAAAAAAAAAAAGGCTGAAACAGTATATCTCCACCAAACCAGCCTTGAAAGAGATGCTAAAGAGACTGCTTTAAGAAGATGAAAAGAAAGAAAGAGAGAGGAACACAGGCACAAAGGGAAAAAATGGCAATGAATGAATACCTATCAATAATAACCTTAAATGTAAATGGATTAAAAGCTGCAATCAAATGATATAGGATAACTGAATGAATAAGAAAACACAACCCATGTATATGCTGCCAACAAGAGACCCACCTTGGAACAAAAGATCTACACAGGCTGAAACTGAAGGGATAGAAAAAAATATTCCAAGTAAATGGACGTGAAAAAAAAGTCAGGGGTAACAATACTTATATCAGACAAAATAGACCTCAAAACAAAGACCATAACAAGAGACAAAGAAGGTAACTACATAATACTGAAGGGAGTTGTCCAATAAGAGGATATAACCCTTGTAAACATATATGCACCCAAAATAGGAGTACCTAAATATATAAGGAAAATCTTGGAGGACTATGAGGAGATTGGGAGCAAGACAGTCATCATAGAGGATTTTAACACCCCACTGAAAACAATGGATAGATCATCCAAATAAAAATTCAACAAGGATATTGTGACATTGAACAAAATCCTAGATCAAATGGACTTAACTGATATCTATAGAGAATTTCACTCCAAAGAAGCAAAATGCACATTTTTTTCAAATGCACATGGAATATTTTCAAAGATAGACCACACGATAGGACACAAAACAAGCCACAACAAATTCAAGAAAATTGAAATCATATCAAGCATCTTCTTAGATCACAATGACTTGAAACTAGAAACCAACCTCAAGGAAAAATCTTAAAAATGGTCAAATTCAAGGAAACTGAATAACATGTTATTAAACAATGAATGGGTTAACAATGAGATCAAGGAGGAGATCAAAGAGTACCTGGAAACAAATGAAAATGAACACACAACAGCTCCAAACTTATGGGAAACAGCATTGGCAGGCCTGAGAGGGAAGTCAATGGCGATACTGGCCTACCCAAAGAAGATAGAAAAATCTCAAATAAACCACCTAACCCTACAAGAACTAGAGTAACAAAAACAAACAAAGCCCAGAGTAAGTAGAAGGAAGGAAATAATCAAGATAAGAGCAGAATTAAGTGACATAGAAAATAAAAGAACATTTCAAAGGACCAGTGAATCCAGGAGCTGGTTCTTTGAAAAGATAAACAAAATCAACAAAGCTTTAACCAGACTCATCAAAAAAAAGAGAGAGGGAGGGAGGGAGGGAGGGAGAGAATGCAAATAAATAAAATCAGAAATGAAACAGAAGTAACAACTGATACCACAGAAATCCAAAGATTATAAGAAATTACTATGAACAGCTATATGCCAAGAAATTGGACAACCCATGCAAGACAGATACATTTCTAGGAACATAATGTTCCAAAACTGAATCAAAAAGAAGCAGAGAGCCTGAATAGACCAATAACAACTAGCAAAATCAAAGCAGTAATCAAAAAAACTCCCAGCACACAAAAGTCCTGGACTGGATGGCTTAATGGGTAAATTTTACCAAACATTCAAATAAGAACTAATTCCTATTCTTCTCAAACTATTCCATAAAATTCAAGAAGAGGAAGACTCCCAAATTGTGTGCCATGCATTTTTATATCATTGCAACTTATAGAAAAATTTTGGATGTATGTATATCCTGAGTACTGCTTGTTAAACATTCACCATAACACCACTCCAAAAGATTATGTGAAAGAAAAATAAAATTATATTCCCACTGAAAATGCTGAATATTTGAATAGTCTACTTTTTTGCCAAGTTATTATTATGCTGGGAACATTTTTTACCTTTTTTGATATTGGGAAAAATAAGTCATAAGAGAAGAAAAGAAAACATCTGTGGATTTAAAATTTTAAAAATCACTGAACCAGTGACCCCTCCAAACTGAGTTTAGTCCTTACCTAAGTGACATAGTCAGTTCAAGTGTGAATGGATTATAAATAAGGTTCAGTACAAGTTTTTGTTTTTTTAATCTCTAGTATTTGGAATATTGTCTTTCTTATGAAACATGGCTTTATTTTAAAGATTTTGAATTTTAAATCCCCCAGAGTTTGACTCAAAGCTTTTAGGCTTAGGATGGGATTTAAAGGATAACAGGCCTCTCTTTCATCCATTGGAGGGATGTGGGAAAAATCTGACATTCTGTTTTCCAAGAAAAAACTTTTATTAAAGCCAAAACGTGGTGTACAATAGAATGATTCTTTTAGGCAAGGTAATCAATATGGAACTAAGGTATCCATGCTATTTCTTTATTAGCATTGATAAGAATAAGGTCTAATATCTGGTCTACATCTGACACTGAACAAGAATGTTTATTGACCTGTCAACATAAAAGTGTGTGTTAATTTGGGGGACTAACTATTCTTGGCATGATTAAACTTTGAGAAGAAAACTTATTTTTTTAGTTAATTTAATCTATTGTATTGATTATCCATTGATGAATAAAAAATCATCCCAAAATTTAGTGGCTTAAACAATGTTTTATTATGTCTCACAATTCTGTGTTCTGGCTATGGAATGCTTATGCTGCTCTTGTCTGGCATTGCTCAGAAGGGTCAGCGAGTCTGGAGCTGGAGGGCCTCAGGTGTCCTCATCTACTCTATGTCTGAGATGCCTGACAGCTGGGACGTTTCTCTCCAGAGGATGTCATTATTCTGTGGTCCAGCCTGAGTTATTTTTCATGGTGGCAGGATCTGGTCTCAAGAGTTAAAGGGGAAGCTGTCAGACAGACCTTTTTTTGGTATAGGCTTAGAATTGGCATAGCATTATTTTTTCCACATTTTATTGCTCCATGAGGCCATAAATTCAGTATAGATACAAAGGTGGAGAATATGGATGTCTCCACTTGCATTGCAAGCATTCATGGGAAAGATTATTATCACTCTCAGCAAACAATCAACCTCACTCATATCCCCTGGAAAGTCTATAAAGCTTATTTGATAATATGCTTTATTTGTGAGTTTCTAATAAGTAAAGCAGCCACCCTACAAATGTTGCCTAAGAGCAAATTAAATAATGTAATTTTCAATCATCAAAATATCTGGCACATTAAAGATGAATAGTTCTGGCTCATAGACATGGGTTAAGATTCAATGATCATTCTGACAGAGGGCACAAGGCACATTTCAATTGCTTTCAAGTGTCTGACACTGCTGATTATATAAGACCAGGAGCTGAGTACCTGACAGACCGGAATGTCCTTTCTGCCCAAACCAGTTAGGTATGTCTATATTTGGAATTCACCTACCATTACCTTCTTCTTTAAAAGCCAATTCCCTGACCTGTAATAAGAGGAAAGCAAAATACAGTGTCATTGCATTGGCTTAAACATATTTTGAATATTTTCTTAAAAAATAAAAACAGTGAAAGAGAAAGTTGGAGTTGGCAGAGTTTTGAGTCATGTGGTTGTGGTAAGAGCTGGCATGGGAGGCATATTTTTTTAGAACTAACTTCTACTTCCTGATACCCCTTAAATGCTATGCCCTGGGTCCCACTCCTGAGGCATACAGGGAAGTCAAGACCACTGAGGTAGAATGCTGGGTGGTTGTGACAGGGGATAGAGAAGAAAACTGGCTTCCTCTTTTTTTTTTTTTTTTTTTCTGGAATGGAGGCAGTGAAAGACTAGGAAAAATGATCATTGGATTCAGCTGTAGTGTCTTCTCAACCCTCAACTAAGGTGTGGAAGACATTGCTACACAGAGAAGTTTGATGCTGCAGTTCACATGTGAAGGACGGCTTTATTTCTGGAGTCCAACCTAGGTTTTGAGGTCACACACCTGCCTTAGATGACTAGTTCTACCTGCTATGGGATGTTGAGCAGATTATTTGAGTTCTTCTGGTCTAGAGATAATAAATAATAATATTTACCTCAAGAGTTGTTAGGATGAAGTGAGATACTTTTAGCAATTAGAACAGTGGGCTCCATGGAGTTCTAAATAGCTGGAAAGTACACTTATTATTAGCTGTAATTAAAGAGTAAAGTGAGAAAACCCATAATTTGTTAGAACTGATAAAGACAAAAATAGTCCCAAATGAGTATTAAAATGGACTTATGAGGTATTATACATACCAGTATCTTTATGTGTGTTTTTCAAATTTGTATTCATCTTGAATATAGATTTTTATCTATCCAATTTGTATTGCTTAGCAGCATTAAGTTAGCAAAAAGGAAAATATAAAATTATCGTACTCTTCAAATTTTGAGTATCATAGTTAACCTCCTTGAAATGTGCTTTCTGCTTTCTGTATTGGCAAGCCATCTGCTATAAAGGGTGGAGTGCGGGTTACATACAGTTTTTCACTTGATTTTAATCCCATTCATTTCTTAGTAAGAGATTTCACTTCTTTTCCTCATTCAAATACTGTTTCAGCTCTTCTCTACCTGCCCAGGGTAGGAACCTCTTGCTGCTGCTTTTCCTTAGTTTTATAAAGCATAAAGAGTTTTTTCCAGATCTCTTCCACATCACCTCACTGTTAGCTTGTTAGATGGGAGTCCTTCCATGGGCTACTAAAATTCCTGGTTTTCTCTTGTACTTTAGTTTTATAACTCTTACAAAGTACATTCCTGACAAGAAAGTTTCTCTCTTTAAGATCTCTTTTATTCTTATTTATATTTCTTGGTCACTTTACCCCATATAAAATAACATTGACCAAGACAGAGAATGAAATCACAGCCTCTCAGAAGTTTCTCTTTCACAGGTGGTTTATAAAAAATAGTGGGAATAGGTTTGGGCTTAAAGTGGGGTTTTGAGTCAACTCTATTTTCCATCTGAAATTATGGACCAGTTCATCACCTCTGCCCTCAATCTTTAGCATCTAATTACATAAGTCAAAATGCATGCAAGAGAGGAATCTGCTAGAGGGAAATTTAGGGATGTTCCTCAGGGAGAAACAGTGAGATGATGTCAGCATGGTGCCTGGCCAGGGACCATCAGCTGCTTCTTATTAAGAAGGGTCTAAAGCAAAAGCTGAGAGGCTTGTTATCATGAAAGAATGTTTAGTATTTTGGCAGGCATATGCTTCGAACTTATGTTCAAACGTCCACATAGAATTGGGGACACTGATACTCTCCTCAGTCCTGTGCTGAAGTACGTGGTGCAAAGAAGGGCTGTTTTAGCTATATATTGCTGCAAAGCAAAGCACCCTCAAAATAGTGGCTTAAACCAAATGACAGCATTTCTTTTGCTCACATTTGTGCACTTTGGAAAGGGTTTGGTAGGAATAATTCATTGCTACTCATCTAGGTGTCAACTGGGGCATCTCCAAAGCCAGGGGTTGGAGTCATCTGAAGGTCTCTCTTTTCCCACATCTAACAATGTATGCTCGAGTAGGCTGTAAGCTTAGCTAAGGCTGCTGGTGGAAGCACATGGCTTCTCCTTGTGCCTTGGGCTTCCTCACAAGATGGTGGCTGGGCTCCCAGGACAAGGGTCCTAAATGGAAGAGCCATGTGACAGCTGTATCCTTTCAGTGTTCTAGTCCTGAAGTCACATAGCATCACTTTCTGCCTTACTCTACTGTTTGCAGCAGCCATAATCTGCTCGGGTTCAAGGGGAGGGAAAGGAGAACTTACTTCTCAATGCCGGAGTGGCAAATCCTGCAAGAACATGCGGGACCAAAAGTCATGCAGTGGACAATTTGGGAAAATGCAATCTTCCATAAAGACTCATGGTGTTGCAGAAGTGCATTAGGCTTAAGCACTTTCAGATGTGCTAAAAGGGACATTAGGGATTCAGGTTTCTCATGCAGCATGCAGGCACTAGTCCTAGTGGTGAAGTGTGCTTTCGTCCTGGCTCTTTGAGAGAAAATATCACAAGGAAGCTAATTAAACAAACAAACAACAACAACAAACAAAATAAATGATGCTCATCTTATATCTAGCACCCCAGGAAACCCTGAAGTTTCTGAGGCAGTTATACAAGTAACAGTTATTAGCCACAGAAATGTGTATATCAATGCTAATGTGAACTCATTGTGCAACAGGCTGGTCAGGCCTGGAACAATGCGGGCTAATGAGAACATGCAACAATCACTGCCAGTGACTTGGAACCAGTACGATTTTACAACAATAATTGTGTTTCTCACTATGAAATTATTTTCATCACTCTGAATCCATCTTCAAACTGAGTCTTTCTTCAAGCTGAAAGCAAAGATGATCAAATCCTTTTAGAATCAATAAATAGTTGTCTTTGGTACCATGATTTTATAGAAATTTGTATATAACCCATTACATTTCTTGTTTGAACAACTGGTTTATGTTGTAACTGCATTCTCTTCTCCTCTCTTGTCTGTTTGTGTAGACATCACCTCTCCCTTCGACCAGTTCACTTCTCAAAAGAGATTCCGAGACATTGGACTTAATTTTACACTGGTATGACTACGAGTATAACTTGAATTTCAAGTGCCTTTATTTTTGCTAAAATCCTCAAAAACTGAATCCAATGATAACTTTCACTGTTCTTGACTGATTACCTCCGCTTACCTAAAACAGAGTCACTGGCAGATTTGGCAGTCAGACCATATCTCTCGTAAATCATCTCCCAGCTTCCCCTCCTCCTCATTTAACGTGCTGTGTTGAACAAGGCCAGAACCGAGGCCAGACCTGTGGGTGTCAAATTATTAACTTTCCTCTCAGCCATGGCTGTTAACGGAGGCTGCTTCTAGGGCTTTGCACGAGCAACCTTTAGCAGAATTCTGCCCTTTGTTCTTCAGTGACTTCTTTCCTCAATACTCTGTCACAAGGAAACTTATCAAAAAGCTCTTTGAAAAATCTGAGAAAATTAAACTTGCTCAGTCACTTGCCTAGTGTGCCATAACTAGATCTTATTTAAAAGAGGAGGGATTTTTTTTTTATTGTTCAAGTACAGTTGCCTTTTTATAGTTGTTCAAGTAGAAGGAGTTCAATAGATTAGAGACACACCCTTTTTTGGAAAGGTGTGTTTTCGACTCTGTAAATTTTGTACTATAGGCATACTGGTGTGCCTTTAATTATATTCTCATCAATTTACCCAATAATGAAAATTAGTTTTGTTAGGATATAGTTTCTTAAATTTCCTTTGGAAGTTCTCATATTATATTATATGTGCCATATAGATGGCAGTTTTCAGAAACATTGGTTGTAGATTTGAATTACAAAACATACAATGTGAGCTACCTGACATAGAAATTTATCATAAAGTCTAGAAATACATATGTGCATTTTCTTCCGTGTTCCTGATGGCCTAAGTTGCCTCAGGTTTAGCATATTTAAGTTTATTAGGTGTGAATGTTAATTTTATGTGTCAGGTTTACTGAGCCACAGGGTGCCCAAATATTTGGTCAAAAATAATTCTGGGTGTTTATTTGATGGTATTTTTAGATGAGATTAACAGTTTAGCAGGTAGATTGAGTCAAGCAGACTAACCTCAATGATGTGAGTGGGTCGCAACCAATCAGGTGAAAGCTTGAATAGAATAAAAATGCTGACCCTCCTTGGAGTAAGAGAAAATGCTTTCTGCCTAATTGCCTTTGAACTGGGGCATTGGCTTTCTTCCTGCTTTCAGAGTTGAATTGAAACATTGTCTCTTCCCGGGGCTTGAGCCTGCCTGCCTGCCCTTGGACTAGAACTACAAAATTGCTAGGCCTGGTTCTCAGGCCTTTGGACTCAGACTGGAACTAAACCATCAGCTCTCCTGAGTGTTCAGCGTGCTGACCCACTCTGCAGGTCTTCGGGCTTGCTTGCTTCCATGATTGCATTAGCCAATTTCTTCTAATAAATTAATAAACAGGATTATAAATGCATCCTATTGGTTCTGTTCCTCCAAGGAACACTGACAAACACAGTAGGGCAGAGATCCCCAATCTTTTGGCACCAGGGACAAGTTTCTTGGAAGACAATTTTTTCATGAACCGGAGACCAAGGATGGTTTGGGATGATTCAAGCTTACCTAAGGCTGTGTGGCCTGGTTCCTAACAGGTTCCGAGTGGTACAGGTCCCTGGCAGGAGGTTGGAGATTCCTGCACTAGGAAACCTTACAGCTGAAAGTACAGTTGTTAAAAAAAAATCTCATTTATCCTTCACAACAAACTTTTAATGTATATACAGTTTATGAGATAACAAAATTAAACTGAAAGAGGTTAAATGGTACCCTTTCAAATACTGATGCCCCCACAACACCACCACCCACCACCCCATTCCCCCAAAAGAACTACAAAAAAAGAGATAATACTGATAGTAAAAGTTGGGCTTAGAATACAAAGTAGGAAAATTCAAAAGCTATAATTCTCCCCACCAAGATAGCACTCATTTGGGGAAAAAGTAGCAAGGTTGACCATCACTGCTGACCATCAGCAACACGTCTCACCTGCAGAAGGTGAGGGAACCACAGGGGCTGTCCTGGGGGACTGGGATGGCACAGTGTGGGATCCATCACGGACTACATCAGATTGAATCCAAAATTGAATCAGGTAGTCTACACTCGATATGCTACCTGCTGTCCCAGTACCTTTTTAAGCAATGGAAAGATAATACTAAATCCAACATTGCAGTATAAAAGACAAATGTAAGCACGGACTCGGGAGAACTTTATCCACAGAACCACAGGGAACTACAGGTCTTTACGTAGCTGAGTGCATTAACCATCCATGGCCACTTTTTCAGGGTGCTTCTTATTACTAAAAATGAAAGAGGGGTGGATGGCCATTTCTGGCACAGGGATACCAAGTTGACCAAGAAAAGGGCCCAGGGACCATGGCAACTCTGCATGCCTTGTTCAATGCCATCAAGGAGTGAGAAGGGTACCTGGAAGCAAAAGAGGTTAACCTTACCCAGACCAAAGACAAACTCAATTACGGGGACAACTGTGACTGATAAGGAAGGTGGTGCCCAGATCCTGTCTTTCGGGGAAGGGGGGGGGAATGGGGCAATGTCTCAGACCCTGCCCACAGGTACGTCCCTGCTTCTACCTTTCCCATCTCCTCACTGCTGGGGCCACAGATGGGCCTTGCTGCCAGTAACTCTGACTGAGTCCTGAAGCTGCTCTCCTCAGCCAGGAGTTTCTGCCCCACCCTGGGATGCTTTGGGACTATTTTCTATTACTGAGCCTAGGGTCTGGTGGCACAGTTGACAGCTGAGTCACAGGGCTATCCACAGTGCTTGTCCCAAATCCCTCCCCTCTCTCCAATTCCCTTCCTCAGATCATTGTCTTTCTCTGTTTTCCTTAGTAACTCTGGCTGAAGAACTAACCTTGGCCTTTTTGCCCTAGTTATTACATTACTGGAGCTCTGACCAGCCTATAATTGTGGCTTAGGCCTCTACCTCACTTTCCATTGCACCTTGAATTTGGAGAATCAAGCTGCTGCTCAGTTGATCCTGGACCAGGGACATGGGCATGACTGGGGTCTCAGGAGCTGTACATGCAGGAGGAAAGTGTGGTGGTCATTATAGTCAGGGGCCAAAGGGAATAGGATCTACTATCTGGTGGAGCTTGGGCTGAATTGGAAAGTAGGGTGGTACTACTTCATGATATTGTCAGAGAGGCCAGGATTAAAGTAGCAGTGACTCAAAACAGAACAGGTGATAGCACAGGTCTGGTAGACAGAACTTGCCTAGCTCTGCTGAAAACCAGTGCACTGGAGGCCCAAGGCCTTGTGGAAGGCAGCAGAGAGCTCTGCCTTTTGTTGGGGTGCGCTGTTGAGGCGTATCCTTGGATCACACAGGTTAAATCTGTGTTTCCCTCTTCTCTAGCTGAGTGACCTTTGGTAAATTATGTAATTCGTCTGAGTTTCTGTTTGCTTGTAAACTGGCAGTGATAACGCTTGATCACAGTCTATTACGAAGATTACAGAGAGAGAAAATAAAGTGGCTAACAGACATGACCTGCATAAGTGCTCATCGAGTGGTCATTCTCACTACAGCTCTACCATGCCTCAGTCACATGCTTTGGGGCACATACTTCACATTTTGGGGCTTTAGTGTCATGTCCAATGAATGAAGAGTTCAACATTAGATCATCTCTAAATCCTCAACTAACTCAAATATCCTAGAATCTATTCTAAGTTCCTACTTGGCAAAGGTGTGTTGCTTTTTAAAGATTATCTTGCAGCCAACCTGTGGCTCAAATCCAAGCCCGCACATTAGATTAAAGCCCATTGTAAAAACAAAACAGACAAACAAACACACAAGCAAACAAAAAACCTCTTTTTTTCAACAGTAAAACCCATATATATGTTTAAGTAAACTTGTTAAATTTGCTCTCCCTGCAGAGGGCTTTTCATTATTCTTTTTCATTAAAATAAAAAACCCTCTAGTTGAATTTCTAAATATGTTTTTTATTGTCAGTCTTTCAGCCTGTCGTTAACCATTTTCAACCTCAAATTAAACTCTGTCCTCCAGAGCTGAATGCTCCACTACCCCATGATGATGATAGAAAGGGTACTTAATATGCAAAATAATAATAATATAAAATCTAAATGCGTAGTGATCACTGGCTGCTCAACGGGGTCTGTCATTCTCTTTCTTTATCAGTAATTTTTACTATAAAATTCTGAATTGAAAGGGGAGGGGTGAAATCCTACACAGCAAATTTCTGCAACTACAGGCTGTGGTAAATAGGGTATCTAATATCCAGAAAATGAATATGCAGCCTCCAGAGAAACATATGCAATGAAGGGAAATGGATTCTCAGATTAGAAAGCTAATAGCAAGGGCGAAAGAGAACTAATTTCTAAAAGAAAAGAATGGATGTAGTTGATTTCCTCCCTACTGACAAACTGCACTTGGATATAATTTTTTTCTTTCTTTATTTCAAAAGCCAAGTCAAGAGTTTCCTGTTCCTTTATGTTCCATAAACCAAGTCATTCAGATAAGCAAACTTTGCTCTGTCAACTAATTACTTTCTGATTTGCTTTGATCTATTATTCAGGCATTAAATTCCAGCTTCACTTCGCCCATGATGTAAAACCCGAATGTAATCACTGTTGCAAAAGGAGATAACATAACCGATTTGAAAGAGGCATTTCCTTTTGCTCAAGAGGTGTAGTATGTGATACACTTTCCATATCACTGAGGCAATTGACCTTGTTGTAATGGCTTTTTTTTTTTCGAAAAAATAACAATCATGTAAGAATCATGTTTTGGGAATTGTAAGTTATATGTGATACCATTTTGTGTGCTATTACTATAAATTATGATACTCTTTTGTTCATGAAATAAAGTGGGTTTTGTTTTTGTTTTTAGTGTGGCTTATGGAATCAGTACTTCATAATCAAAACTTCACGTACATTACCAACTTGCCTACAAAGTTACTTCTTTTTTGGTTCAACCACATTGAAAAACATTTCTGCATAGGTTATTATATTTTCCTGAACAAATAGAGTTTATAAGTTAGAATTTCCTTACAATCTATCAAATCCCTCTCAGTTCATACGTTTGAAGACAAAAGAGCCATCTGTGAGAATGTTAAAAGCTGCCATGATTACTTTCACTTTCATCTTTTAAAAAACTTCCTTATCTATTTGGCTTTTTCAAAAAAAAATTATTCTTTCAAAATCCAAAGTGAATGAGAGTTTGAACACTTCAAATGATTTTCTGAACTAAAAATATTCTGCTATTGTTTTTTAAAATTTATATTTTATCATTTCTGCTCTTTCTTTTTTGTTTCCCTCTGCATATCTCTTCATATGTAGACATGTGAACTATGCCCTTATTCTATGCTTCTGATTGGTTTTGAGCAGGGGAGTGATGCTGCAAGACACCAATTCCAAAGTATTCAGATTATTTCAGTGAGCATTTGTCCTTCAGACACTGCCTAGACAGCTTTTACAAATCGAGGCACAGTAAGAGAGTCTTACTAGCTTAACTCTTCATTAAGCAATGCTTTAACATATACTACCCAAGCTCTATCATTTGGCCTTAGAAATTGTTGATCATCTGAGCTACATTTTCTTGTGGTTCTTAAATAATTTACTCTCTTTCATCTCTCTCCCTGCTATTCCCAGCTCTACGTAACAACTTTTTTTCCTAAACTTAATCTAGTTTCCCAAAGTTATCAGAATAAAACTGCCATTTTCCACTACATTATTTTACCTGGCAAGGCTTTGGAACAAGGTGGCTTTTGGCCTTGTGTTTCAGAGGTAGGGATTTGATAATAATTAACCTTCTTGATAACCAGAATGCAATGAGGAATTTGAAGGCCATGGTACCAGTTGGATAAACTGGCCAGCAGCATTGTCACTTGTTCTTTTGTGAAAAAAAAAAAAAAAAAAAGAAAATGATTATATTGGATTCTGATCTGTTCTATGATGAAAGAGTTCCTGGATTGTGAATTAATTGGAAGGATATGGTGCAGTAGAGATAAAACTGTATGTTAGTAGTCCCATGGGCGTTTTCCTAGCCGTTGGCTCCTAAGAACGGAATTCTATGACTGCAAATAAGGAGGTGGCCGGTGTTTAAAATCCATATTATTATCACAAAAATTCATAAGTGTTCAGGTTTTTATATCATGGCTATTCCTGTCATTGATGAAACATGAATTAATTCAGTTGCTTTTTTTAAATGTTATATATATATTTTACAGCACATTTATTATCGTTATTTAATGTACAATTTCTCATTTGTCATTTTGGAAGAACATTATTGTAAAGATTATTCTTTTGTCTAATAACAAACAGCACCCACATTGTCAGTTCTTATTCTGGACCTCCATATTGGACAAATTTGATTTCTTCTTTTTTTAATTGTATTTTATTGATTATGCTATTACAGTTGTCCCATTTCTCCCCCATCATTCTTCTCCACCCTGCACACCCCCTCCCACCCACATTCCCCCCTTTAGCTCATGTCCATGTGTCATAAGTTCTTTAGCTTCTAATTTCCCCACACTATTCTTGCCCTTCCCCTGTCTATTTTCTACCCACCCTCTATGCTACTTATTCTCTGTATCTTTTTCCCCTCTCTCCTCCTCCCACTCCCCTGTTGCTAACCCTCCATGTAATCTCCATTTCTGTGTTTCTGCTCCTGTTCTATTGTTTCCTTAGTTTGCTTTTATTTTAAGTGTGGTTGTTAATATCTGTGAGTTTGCTATCTTTTTACTGTCATACTTTTTATCTTCCTTTTCTTAGATAAGTCCCTTTAACATTTCATATAATAAGGGCTTGGTGATGATGAACTCCTTTAACTTGACCTTATCTCAGAAGCACTTCATCTTCCCTTCCATTCTAAATGACAACTTCACTGGATAAAGCAGTGTTGGATGTAGGTCCTTGACTCTCATGACTTGGAATACTTCTTTCCATCCCCTTCTTGCCTGGAAGGTCTCTTTTGAGAAATCAGCTGACAGTCTGATGGGAACTCCTTTGTAGGTGACTGTGCCCTTATCCCTTGCTGCTTCTAGAATTCTCTCCTTCATTTGAATCTTGGCTGATGTAATTATGATGTGCCTTGGTGGGTTCCTCCTTGGGTCCAACTTCTTTGGGACTCTCTGAGCTCCCCAGACTTCCTGAAAGTCTATTTCATTTGCCAGATTGGGAAAGTTCTCCTTTATTATTTGTTCAAATAAGTTTTCAGTTTGTTGCTCTTCCTCTTCCCCTTCTGGTACCCCTATAATTCAGATGTTGGGATGTTTAAAGATGTCCTGGAGGTTCCTAAGTTTCTCCTCATTTTTTTTGAATTCTTATTTCTTCTGTTTGGTTGTTTGTTTCTTCCTTCTGGTCCACTCCATTGATTTGAGTCCCAGTTTTTCTTCCATCAGTATTGGTTTCCTGTGCATTTTCTTTCATTTCACTTATTGTAGCCTTCATTTGTTCATCTAATTTGCGACCAAAATCAACCAGTTCTGTGAGCATCCTGATCACCAGTACTTTGAACTGTGCATGTGATAGGTTGGCTATCTGTTGGTCACTTAGATGAGTTGGCTCTGGGGCTTTGATTTGTTCTCCCACTTGAGCCTTTTTTTTTTTTTTTTTTTTTTTTTTTTTTTTTTTTTTTTTTTTTTTTTTTTTTTTTTTTTTTTTTTTTTTTTTTTTTTGGTCTGGTCACAGCTGTTACGTAGTGAGCAGCAGAGCCTTAGGTGTTCACCAGGATGGGGCAACCCAGTGGCTGGGTTGTGATGCTGGATGTGGGGGTGGGGTCCGAGAGGCAACAATGGCACCTGTTCCTCTCTCTCTTGGATTCCAGTGCCTTCCACCACTTTCCCCAAGCAAATTGGGCCCTTCTGGTACTGATTTCCATGTGGGTGGGCTTATGTACATTCTAGGACCCTGTGAGTCTCTCTAACAAACTGCCCCGTGAGGCTGGGATTCCCTCCGGACACATCAACCCCCACAAATGTCCTCAACTGGTGCTCTTAGGCTTTATTTCCCAGTGCTGGGGCCCTGTATTGCACAATCTGTCCCACTGCCCATTTTTGTCTGGTTTATTAGTCTGGGTGAATCATTGTTGGACTTCCGCACAATTCAATTTTCTATCTGTTCTGGCTGGTTTTCTTTGGTTCTATATTTTTGTTGTCCTTAATCTTGGTTGTGAGAGGAGGCACAGTGCACCCACTTATGCCTCCATCTTGGCCACAAGTCTCTAATTCAGTTGCTTTTAAAGTTCAAATCAAAGTGATTTTGGAGTTGCCTTGTCTGCTTTCTTACTAGCAAGAATCATCCTTCTAGCTGCTTGATTTTAAACACATTAAACCAACTTTCTCATTCCTAAAATGCAATTAAATATAGTTTCTGCCCATTAGCTTGTAACAGGATTAAATGGGATTATATAAGGGAAACAGGTGAGTTAATATATGTAAAATACTTTGACCAGTGCCTAATATACAGAAAGCACTCAATACATATCAGCAATCACTGTCATCACCTTCATCGCCGTCATTGTCATCTATGTCATTTGACATCCAATGAGTTTAATTTTAGAAAGAAATTGGTTCTCTAAATTTTAGTAATTGGACATTGGGAGACTCGTCAAGAATTGTACTTTTACTTTTCTGCCATCAGTTTAGTCAATCTAGGAATGTGTTCACAGTTAAAAGCACTTTTGAACCCTCCTTCTAAGTAGAAAAGAAATACTATTAACTATAGTAGGGCTGTATGTTAAGAGAAAAGCTATCTTTATTCATCCATTTCCCCCAATTTTTTCCCCATTGACTTATAGAAAGTAGAATAGTGGCAGAACTTTCCCAAATCCACTGGTTCCTACTTCCACATTCTAAAATTTTTGAGTATCTTTGAATATTTTTATTTGTATTAAATCAAAATCTCCTAATTGCATAGGAGATTTTTGTAAAAGCTCTTTGTAAGAGTTTATAAAGTATGGGCTACTGCAAAAATGCTTTTGATGGTGGCACTTGCTTTGGTCCTATTTTGACCATTCTTTTAATGTTTCCAGTGCTCTGTTAAGGAAAGTTCAGTGTATGTTGCTGAAATGTATGAGATCACAGAATGTATTACTTCTACTGATGGTGAGTACAGTGCATTTGAGTGTTGGAGCAGAGCTGAAATATACCTAGCTCTGACAAGGGAAGGGACATTTCCTGGTTAACAGTGGCAGACCATTTACTCTCCTGGGTATCTGACTCTCTATGAACTCATACAGATAAAAAGAAAGAAGGGCTTACACTTATAGAGTATCCACTATGTGCAAGTTAGTGGATACTTTCCATAAGAAAACCTCTAATTTATAGAGTATTTTGTATATGTATTACATAATTGAACTTATTTAATTCTAAGATATGAAGTCTCTGACATAGCTACTGTTTTTCTTCCAGTTTTACACATGAGGAACTGAAATCGCAGAAATGTTATACAACTTGTTTAAGTTACCCAGGTAGGAAGAGGCAGAATTGGGACTCGAAGCCAGGAAATTTGTCTTTTTACCACCTGCTGGTTAATTCCTACCACAACTGCCTTGGTGGATATCACTTTTTTCCCTGAAAAGAAAAGAAAAGAAAAGAAACAAACAAAATAGAATTTCAGAGAAGCGAAGAGCAGCTTGTACTTTCCTTCTTTGTTCCACCACACTCAGATAAAGTGTCACGTCACACATATCAGTGTCTAATTATTTCTTTGTCAAAGAGAAACAGAAGGCAGATTTGGATACAGTTATACCCATCTCTGCTTATTTGCCAGATCCCTGCACAGTGTCCCAGGTGGAGTGAGCCCATGAAGATGCTCAGCATAGTTCAGGAGAAATGTGAGGACCCAGTTAGGTCTCTGTCTCAAAGCACATTTGACTAACATATCTGTTATCCTCCCAGCACACCTGTTGGCTGATGGAAAGCTGGCTAAAGATTTAAAAGATAGGCTGAGCTGGATTTTTGAGGCCAGAATTCCTCCTGGGTTCATCTTCTCCATGCTGGTAGCAGAGGCAAGGTTAGCAACTTCCTCCCTCCGAGGGCTGTCACCTGAGGAAACTTTCTCTGCAGATGCTGCTGGTCAGACTGAGACAAAAGTAGAATGGGGGGAAAATAGGGGAGAGGGGAAGAGGGAATGAAAAGGAAGTAACAGAGAAATGAAAGAGACTGAAATAAGGAAAGAAGTCCAGTGCTGGAGTTTGTCTACCCCTGCCGGGGAGAGAGAGAGAGAGAGAGACAGCCTGCACAGACCCAGGGGTCTCCTGTTCCCCTGCTCCTTTTCTTCCTCTCAGGAGGGGAGGTGAGAAAGCAGATTTCCTCCCCTTAGGATTCCTAAATCCTGTGCCAGCCAAAAATTCATTTGAAAAATTAAATTACGTCTGAGGAGAAAGCACCCTCCAAAAGGCCCTGGAGGTCAGAACAATCAGGATTTAAATTAATTGGTTAATGGAAAAAAACATTTCTGAGAACAATGCTGATAATTTGCTAAAACTAGGGTATGTTTGTAACTATTTGAAATGAATTGAATTGCTGGTTACAAGAATTAATGCTTATAGAGAAATTGCGATTGAAGTCCCCAAAGTTAAGTATTAATTCCTTAAAGCAATAGGTAATTAGTGAAGTATTGTGCAGTTACAGTCAGTATTACATTCAGCACTTAATTATATGCTGTCTCAAATTGTTTCCCAGCTGTTGCATGTATGTTAGTCTTGTTTTCCTAAACTTGATCCTAAACTTGGTGAGAGCAAATGCTGGTTTTTGTTCTTTCATTAGTGTCTCCCACCAGGCTCGGTACAGCCCTAAACACACACCAATACTCAAAAGCTGATGGATGCTGACTGGAATAAATCCAGGATCCTAGAAAAATTTGGCTCTTTGAAGGAAAATGTATTTAGTAATTTCAGCATGCCACAATCAGGACCCGCTTCTCAGGAGAGCCAAAAAAGTGAACACATTATATAGTTTGAGATTGTGTGTGTTAAGTACAGAATTTTAAAGGAGACATCCTACTTGGGTGAAAAGAAATTACAGATGACTCCAGGTCAGGTGCTGGTTGCAGAGCAGCTGGATTTGAGTGTTGTTGATTTACCTACATTTTACAAAGACTGAAAATAGGCATTAGGCCAGGAAGGGGATGGAGAGCATGGCTGCCCCGTAGTTTCTGGGATACCTTCATCTCTCAAAAGCTTTGGCTGTGACCTGTTTATTAAAAAGCAACTAAATAAAACAAGGCTTTACTACCATCAGGAGTGACAACAATATGTACCATTAGTTTTACTAAGTTGAAATTCATTTCCCCATTTCAGAGCTATAGAAATAATAAACTCTGCTTTAGGAACATTCTCTCATATTTTCATATTTTCTGATTAAGTCTTCCATTTAAAAAACATTTAATGAATGCATCTTAACAACTGTTTTCTTTGAAAGAATACTTAAGATTAGTCCATGTCCCATATATGTTCACTTTGACTCCTTATGAAAGTGACAGTGGCGGCTGCTGAGTCCCAGGCTTCTGGGGGTCTTTGGCCCCAGTGTGTCTGTTGGTGTTGGAAATGGTGGGATCTGAAAAAACCACCTTTGTACAGAGGCTCATAGGATGCCTGCATAACCAAGGCTTTCCACCTTATGTGGTCAATCAGAAAATCAGAATTCCCTGTGCATGAAATTCCCTTTGCTGCCAATATCGCTATAAACTTTATCATCTGAATTCATCTAGAAACAATTTAAATCCTCAACTAAGCTTATAGCTATGAACTTGGGCCCAATGTTGGCATAGTGACCTCACTTAATCTCTTTGCTATCAGATTAAATCAAGTGATGAAGTTTATTGAGAAGTCCCCAAATATGTCTAAATATGATTGACACACCTGGGCAGATTGAAGTGTTCACCTGGTAAGCTTCTGTGACAATCATCACTGAGGCCTTGCATCTTGTACAAAACCAAGCTTCATGAATGAAACTGACATCACTGATCACAGCTCTGCAGTGGAATGGATGCAAGATTTTGAGGCTTTCCAACATGCTTGGAATCAAGAGACTATATATGTCAGTAACCTGGCTTATTCAATGAGCTTGGTGTTAGATTAGTTTCATAGCTCACTCAGGGTGGTAAATGTGTCTGTTGTTTTGGGCTTAGACAAACTCTTTGTGAGAGTCACCAGTGCTGTGGAAGAATATGAAAGGGAGTTTTGTCCTGAATATGACTGTGTGAAGAAATCACTGACCAGGCACAGAGCCAGCATCAGATAACCAGGTGAAAAACTAGACGTACAAGTCCAGGAAGCAGAGTGAGTCCCAAACAAAATGAACCCAAAGAGGCCCCACACCAAGACACATCATAATTAAAATGCAAAAGGTTAAAGACAAAGAAAGCATATTAAAAGTAGCAAGAGAAAAGAAGTTAGTTACTGCTCCCATAACACTGTCAGCTGATTTCTCAACAGAAACTTTTCAGGCCAGAGGAGGGTAGTAAGAAATATTTGAAGTGATGAAAAACAAGAACCTACAACAAAAATTATTCTACCCAGCAAAGCTATGATTTAGAATCAAAGGACAAATAAAGAGCTTCCCAGACAAGAAAAAGCCAAAGGAGTTCATTATCATCAAACCAGTATTACATGAAATGTTAAAGGGTTTTCTTTGAGAGGAAAATAGTACATTAAAAATCTGAACAATAAAATAACAATAAATACATATCTATCAACAATTGAATCTAAAGATAGAATAAACTAATAAGCAGAACAGAAACAGACTCACAGATACAGAGTCTGTTTTGATGGCTGTCAGATGCGAGGCGGGTTGGGAATAAGGGTGAAAAAGGTGAAGCGGTTAAGAAGTACAACTTGGTGGTTATAGAATGGTCATGGGGGTGTGGAGTGCAGCATAGGGAATATACTCATTGGAATTCTGGTAGCTAGATATGATTTCAGGTGGGTGTGGAATTTACTGGGATGATCACTTGATGGGTTATGTGGTGTCTGATCACTGGGATATACATCTGAAACTAGTATAATATTACGTGTCAACTGTAATTGAAAAAAACTTATTAAAAATGTAAATAAAATACTCAATATCCAAAAAAAGGACAACTAGAGTGCCTTCAGAAAGACAGAAGCTCTGTAACCTTGGACACATGAACTGCCACAGACAAATTATCTCCTTTTCGAGATCTTTCTGACTTGATCCTGACTCAGGAAACCTTAAATGAAGAGGATGAGGAAGCAGACAGTGGCACTGATGATATTGAGCACAGAGAGGAAAGGCATGAAGAGCCAGCATTCCAGAATTTTAGGCAAGAATCAATGGCAAAGTACTGGAAAAGAAACAACAAATGCTTTCTACAAGTCCAAAAGTTTGAAACTCTATGAAGGAACCACCCTCATCTCTGATTGGGATTACTACAAAGAATAATTTTGTTCAGAATAGCAAAGTTTCTTTTATTAAGGAAATCTGGCTCTGATGAAGCCAGGGATAGAATACATTTGGACCTGGGAGGGAGATACTGATTCCCCTTGGCTTTATCTTTGGATTTTTGCAAGAAAAGATATTCTGAATGTTCTTGGATACTGGTATTATTTCAAGCATAAAACTTCGTATTTTATCATTTGAATTCAAGTACCTTTGCTGTTGATGGATGGATTTTCTATTATTAGACTGGGTCTATAGCCTCTATTTTCCTAGCGGTTTGCACTTGACTCACGAGTCCCCCCTCCTTTTAGCAGAAAGGGAGAGGGGAAACATGAGCTTGAGCTTGTGCAGAGTGGCAGTGGAGTCCTCTTGGCAACCAATCAATGCTGGTATGAAATGTGCCTCATGCTTGGCAGCTCATGATAGGACACCAGGTTTGCTGAAGTAAGTGGGAAAAACATATCATTAATGAATAAGAATCCTGTTTTTGATGGTGATTAGGATAAAGAGTTTTTGATTTCAACTTTGTTGTAAGCCTGCCTGTCATAATTAAGAAAATTATATAATTACAAATAGATTCACTTCTATTCATTAGAGAGTTTTAAAGCCACACGTCCAAACCTGGCTCAGCAAGGAGGTTTCTTCTGTACACATACTACTAACCAGATACAGAGCCAGGCCCTATTTGCATTGTACTTTGAATTTAATGTAAATTATCCTTGCTGATTTATTCAAAGGCCATGGACTTGGTCAGGTGTACATTCCTTATGTAACCGTCATGGTAAGGGTTTACCCTGCCTCTGTTCTTCACAGTACCTTAAAATGCAGCACATTTCTCAAGAGGAATTTTATCCCTGCCTAATCTGTATTCTGTGGTCTCTGGAGTAGAAGCATAAAAATCACCTGGGAAACTGTTAGAAATGGGACACTGAAGACCTGAATTAGAAACTGGGGATGGGACCCAGCAATCTCTTTGAACCAATGCTTTAACTCAGCGATTTTCAACCAGTGTGTTGGAAGAAGTTTTAAAACATGCAATACCTGACTATTTGGTGAGGGGCACTGACCTCTTTTCTCTTAGACTGACAACAGCCAACACAACAATAATTGTCCTATGTGAATGAATCAAAATTATAGCATTTTTTGTCAGGTCAGCACAAATATATTTTTTGGTGTGCTAGAGAATTTTAGAAATTAGTTTATGTGTGTCATGAGATAAAAAAGGTTTAAAATTGCTAAATTGATGCTCTAACTCAAATAACCTATGACCATTCCAGTCCAGGTGAATCTCATGTATAAATCCTCACATGACCTGCTTTATGAAAGTACCCTACCTTTGACCACCTGGTTCCTATTCTCCAATTTAAACATTCTAAAAATAAAAAGTTTATTTTAAAATAAAAAGGTGACAATGGTGATGGAAGGCTGGGGAAATATAAACAAATATACTTTATAGTAATTATAAGGTAACTAAGATATGATTACAAATCAAATTACTGGACATCAGTTCTAGGTAATACTCTTACATTAAGCAAAGGCCCTCTGTGAAATTGCCTGTATCTCCAACCTCTTTTCCACTGTTCTTCATATTACATTTTATATTCCAGTAAGTTTAAATTGCTTAGTGCTTCAGGCATACAACACATTTTTCTAGTCTGGTGAAAGCTAGAAATACATGGCCTAAAATGTGCTTCCTACTTTCCTTGCTAACTCTTTCTTTGGACAAACACTTCAGAAAGCCCCTCTCTAAATTCCCAGACTGGATTTATCTTTCTTCTCTCTCTTTCATTCTTTTTTACTTTCTCTGCTCTGACTAGCATGGTGACCAGCAGCACACAGAAAGGACAAAAGCACTCTATACATTTTTATAGTTATTGCTATTGTTGTTATTAAACAGCTGATAATTGAGTTCTTATATGCATTCAAGGTGAGAAATATTTTAGTTTAGAATTTTCCAGATTGGGGAGGGTATACAGCATATAAATGCTTTCCTCTGTTAGAATTTTGGAGGAAATAGTATTATTTGAATTTTTGGCTTTGTGTATGTTAGGATTCTCAAAAATTTGAAAATATTTTTACACTTGAAACATGGAATTTTACACTATATATGAAATTTTATGCCTAATGGAGTGTGAGATCTTTTAAATGTAAGAAGCTTTATAAATGACTAAAAACATTCTTTTCAAGTCTTCATAATATAGCACAACACCCTTTCTTTTTTCAGAAGAAATAAATGAATCAAACAGTGTGATATAGTAAAAAGAGCCCAGAATGAAATTCAGGTGGCTTAAATTTGCCTTTAATTGTGACATTTGATAAGCTTCCTGGCTCTAGTCCTAACTCTGTCTTGTTTAGAGGAAGATTACCTGAAGGAAACTTAAACTCCACTCTAAGTGCCCTCTGGTATTATGATTTTATATTGAAACATTTTAAATTATCTAGTAAAAGTGAAATGAATGAATGGAAGAGAGGAAGTGCAGAAGGAAGGATTAGAGTGGGTGTGACTCATTATGGAAAACTTTTGGGAAAAGGTTATTTCTTATTCAGACGTGAAGGAAGAAGTTATGGGAAGCTTCACAAACTAGGATATAAAGGTGAGCTGAACTGTCTCAGTGATTATTTTGTCCTTTTATGTACCTCTTATTTGTGGAAACTGGAGAAAGTTGAGTCCAACTGCAGTGAAGCTCAGATTTTCAGAGTCTAATCACCAATAGTGAATGGTAAAGAGAAAGCTCTGCCAACAGAAATGGGTCCCTGGGGTTGCAGGAGGTTTAGGACGCTTTGGGGCTCTATTTCCTTTCTTTACACCTTTCTGGAAAAAAGTCATAATCCTCATTACATAAAATATTATTTTCCCCAGTCTGTTCCCCATCTCTAATCTCTCAATCCTTATATGACCTAATGCTACATCTCTTTTTCCTTATACCTTGCCTTCAGGGTAGCCACGAAAAAATGTAGAAGAATGGGCTGAAAAATAAATGTCAGTTTTAAAAGTGTAATTTGCCAAAATGGATTCATCTTTTCTGTTTCTACATCTGTTGCATTTTCTTTTATATCTCAAGCTACTTAAGTATCCACATTCAAACATTTGAGGTGTTTTAATATTTATTTACTTGTCTAGTAAATGTGAAATATGAGATATTGCTTTAGGTTACACAGAGGGATAGAAAATTATTTTTGATCATTGACCTGATCCACAGAAGAGAAAAAAAAATTATAGGGACTTGCCTTACTTTCTTTCTTAAAAAATAAATTACACATTTCCTCCATGCCCCCAATTTCTTTTAAAAGTAACAACCAGAGAATAAAAAAATATCATTCAATATTCACAGCAAACATAAAAAAATTTTTTGCATGATGCTGTAATTATTTTAAGGGAGAACAAGATAAAGGAAATGGGGAAACAATTTAAAATAAAGAGATTGAGAGAGAGAGCTAGATATCGGTGGGGAGTATCATGGTAAGAACAGGTGCTTTGCATCCAAACTGATGTTAGTTTTCACTTCAATTTGCTACTGTTTTGCTGTGTGACATATACCTAATCTATTTCAATATCAGTTTTCTCATTTATAAAAGGTGAATAATAATAATAATAATACATAATTTACTGGGTTGGTGGTGAAATTAAATGAAGTATCTATTCTGTGAATATAGAATAAGTCTCTGTAATGTGTACTGGTTTCAACTGTAAACACTTGTTTCTGGTCCTTATCTCACTTCTCAATCGATATTTTGCCTAATGGTCATTGCCTTTTCTACCTGTCATGTTCTTGATTCTCATGTAACTGGTAGGAGACCAGAATATACCACCCCAAAATATGACAGTAGGAAACTAGAGTACACCCCTACCCCCAAATACGGCTCTTTGACATAAGGATTATTTTGAGCTGATTTATTGTGATAAATAGCAGACACAGGAGAAACTCTGCAAACAGAGTGGAAGTCATCCAGTTGTAAGGATATTTTCCTTTCTGCACCAGGAAAGGAAAGATTACTCTAAATCCACAAGAGAATCTCATCAATGCAGAAGGCATCGATTTAAATCTGCATTAAAAGGAACCATAGTCTTGTGTGCAATACTTTTTCCTAGTCACCTTTCCATAACTCACCTCCTCTATACTCCTCTTTCTTTGACTTAGATGAAGATGATGTGTAAGCCTGAATTCTGAGCCACACCATTGAGAGTTACTCATTTTTCCTAAGTATCCTTCATGCATACATGAGATATATGTATATGTTAACATACTTCTGTTTTTCTCTTGTTAAGCTATCTTTTGTTACTGGGGCACTGATCAAGAACTTAGAAGGGTAGAAGGAAAATTATCTGCCAACCCTGTCCCCTCAATGAACAATAATTTGAAAAAAGAGGCAGAGATGGAGAGAGATGTTAGAGATGGTAAATGCACTCAAGGGCTTGCATAGAGAGGCAGAGATCCTGCACCTAAAATGTAAGAAGAAGAAACAGACACCAAAGATATGCTTCTTATGTAGTCACTGCATCTTGTTAACACACAGATTTGAAAGTCATGTTGCATTTTCACAAATATTATGACATTTTTCCCCTTTGACTGTGTGTGAATGGGGAACAAATATTTTGCAAAGCACTGATAATTTTCTATGATGAGGACAGGCAAGGGCAGTGCAGAAATGGAGACTGAATATCTCCTGGTCCTTCAGTTAGTGCTTTTGTTGGTGGAGGCGAAAATGGCAACAGGTGTTAGACTGGGGGAGTCAGACTGGATCTCAGTTCTGCAACCTCTGTGCTTGAGTTCTGGCTCATGAAGAATTCAGAACCAAGACCCCTATTACAAGAAAAAGTTTATTTAGAAAGTCATACAAGTAGAAGTTAGCTGTACAGAAATGGACTCAGAAAACGAGTTACAGATGCAAAAAGAAGGGGCTTTTGGAGCTTAGGAGAAAGATGGGTAAAACACACATGGGGGGATGAGGAGAGGGACTGGAAAGGCTTTGGCATGCTCCTGAGAGGGAGAACGCACTGGGTCCTCTATCCTAAGGGCTTTTAAAGGTGGGAATTTTAGGGGTGGTCCCAAGAGAGGATCTCAATAAAGTATTCATCCGCTTTCCAGGTGTGTCCTTTCAGGGTTGTGGTCTCTATGCCTTGAGCTGGGGGTCGTTAGTCAATGCAGCTGGTTCTGAGATCATGCATGGCATCACTTGTCTGGTTTTGCTGTTTTGCTGACACTGGAGCTGAGACGCAGGTGAGGCCTACATGTTATTCCTAAGGGTTGATGCTTAAAGGAGTGGTCGTGCAAGGGTCTACGTGGGATCATGTGAGGCCACTCTTTGGCCTGCTCCTCCTCCTCTAACGATTAGCAAGTACCAGGGGAGAAAAGGTCAGGGGAGGGTGCAGACCACATGACCAGTGATAAATGAAGAGTTAGGGGGTTAAACCGAATGACCAATGGTATGCTAGGGGAGGAAAGGTTACCATGGGGGTGAGGTTATTTTTTCCTCAGTTTTGTCCGTTGCTAAGCACGTGGGACTTTCAGCCCTGGTGACTTCTGTACTTGCTCATCCTTCTCTGCTCATGTCTACCTAATTGCCTAGTACTCTTTATCTGATCTACTGCTTCACATACCTTCTCAAAACTAAATGTCAGCATCTGAATGGGATTATTAATACAGCCATAGTAGATAAGAACCAATAAAAGATTCAGGAATCATACTGAACTTCACTTATTTCCATCTTTCAATTTCTAGTAATATTTTTACAATCTTTGAAGGCATTTTTTATGGTAGAATGAATGCCTGTGTAGGTATCAAAATAACAGAAATAAATGGAAGAACATCTGGCTGATTCAGTCATGTCAAAATTTGTAGTTAAACTTGGCTTATTCATATTTATGACTTGAAAATACAGTATCCAATGTGATTTAATAATTAAATAATTTGATTTCTTTAAAAACATTTAAATATTGTGGCTTGAATCTTTTATTTGAAAATAAACAAGCCCTTGAAAATTCTACTTATCACTTCCCATTTTTCCCCCTTAGGATTATAATACTTTATTTGGATATTTGTTTATCTCAAGTGTGTGATTATATTAAAGTTGCAGAAATCAATGTTGTTTCATTGTTAATACCTTTAGAATTTAAAGCTCTAGTAAGTAAATGAACTGTACTACAGTAGGTATATAAGTACATACTGAGTTTGAAACTGTCAATGTAAAAGTTGGCATCTGTGAACTGTACTAGCCTCAGATGGGATCTAGAAGTGAAGCTTAAAAATATATATGTCAATAGATATATACATAATAATTATAGTTAGCTCCCTCAGATAGTTATTTTTGGCAGAGTCTAAAGTATTTACATGTATTATCTTATTTCATACTCTCAACAAATTTTCAAGCTAGCTATTTATTATCTGTGATTAAGGTGAAGAAACTGAAGCTCATTGACTTTACAGAAATTGCAAAAATTTCATATCTACTAAGTGGAAAAGCTGGGATTAGAATCTGTTTTTGATTCTAAAACTTGAGACTTCTATTAGGTTAATTGATGTTATAAATATTTTAACCAGATAAAAGGGATTTAGTAACTTCTTTGGCATGACAAATTTATTTCATTAAAATTATTAAAAAAAAGTAATACTAATTCTACAACATTTTGTATCCCTTCTATACAAAGATAAATCATTGCCACTTTCCAGTTTGGAGTGTGCTGAGAATAGCTGAAATTTTGGTTCAGAGAGAATCAAGAACAAAATGTCTGGAATATCTCTATCCTTCAAGAGACAATCTCTAACCATATCTAGGGCAAAATGATGGGGTGGACATTAAAGATCTATCTCCAGTTTGCAGAGCTACCTACAAAATTGTCTTTCTTGACCTGATTTGAGCTTGAACCCATTGTTTGTCCTTCCATCTCCTTACCCCATCCATCCTGCCAACCTGCGGATCCTAGACTACAGATTGGGTAAAGGAAAAGTGCAAGCACACACTTTGTAGTTTTTGTTGCTGTTGTTTTTCATGAGTCAGATATTTACACATCACTACTTTCATCCTGATGGAGAGGTTGGACGGCACATTCCCTTTGCCCACAGTCTCAATTTTTATTGCTGGCTGGTGGTTTAGCTTCTTCTGTAACTGTAGGTACCTTCATCAGGCATATCAAATCTATCTGTCTTTAGATCCCTTATCATCACTTTTTTAATATCTCTTTTGGCCTCTTCCCCCCAAAAGAAGGAAAGTTCTGGGACTAAGACCCACCCTCACTCCCCAATAATCCTTGAGGTCCTGTTTGTAAAAGCAGCCTCCTGATCCCCTGCACAATTAATTGAGCTCAGTCTCCATTCACAGACATTTCCATGAACAGTTTGTGTCATTTGGGAGTACCCTGACCCCAATCAGAAACTAGCTGATTGTTGGTTTCCTTTTGATTGCCCTTTTCTTTCCTCTCATTCATGTTATCACAAAACCACTTTCATTTCCCTGGCTCCATGCCTGACTTTTCTTCTTTGTTTTAAGTTTCTCTAAGGTAATCTCTAGTACTTTTATATCTACCACTTTCTGATCTGTCAGTCTTTTTAAAGGTGTCTTTTTCACTTTTCCTATCTATCTAATTTTGACAACAATGTGAGCATTCTCTGAAAGCTGCTGATTAAACACTTTTCACTCTTTCTAAACATTACTAAAACTGATGTTTGAATTGTGGTTACTTCTACTCTGACTGGGACCCTCCAGACTTGTGACACACCTCACCTGTGATTACAAAGAGAGTCAGTGCTGAGCTGGGGTTCTATCTTCAGTTTTCTAGTGTCCAGAAAGCTTATTCCTCACATAAACAAGCATAGAGGCTGGTTTGGTAGAGGTTAGGTACTGCTATCTATGCATAAGGTTAAACTACAAAGGGTCAAAATTAAACTTGAATAGATCTCTGAGATATCCATAAGGTACAGAGTGGATACTTTTTCAAATATACTACCCTGTATAGTATTATGCACCTATAAATATATAATATATACAGTGTTATTTATTTTTAGTGGGAACAAGCAGTTGGCTTCTGTTTATAAGGTGTGGTGAGTAAAAAAAGATATGCATGCATACATACACAGGTATATATGTAAATGTATAATGTACATGTATATTAATCTTTAAATATTTAAATCACATTCTGTGCAGTTACAGCAATCATACACAGCTAGGCATGGGGGATGAAAAAGACTAAAATAGCTAGAGATGTACATCTTCCATTTCATACTCATTCAAAGATAAGGTGTGCTCTTGTTGAATATAGTGGTAAGTATAATTATCTGCACTATTTAATTTTTTCTCACTTCTGTATCTTTTAATTTTTATTTTTGATTATTTACTTAGAAGCAAAATAAGTAAATAAGTAAGGTAGAATTCTCCTGAATGACATGATTATATGATATAACAATACCAGATTCATGTTTAAAAATTTTAATGTCATCTAAACATGTCTAGTAGTGTGGGTTCATGCATTGTTCCAGTAGTTTCAATAAAAGCTCTAATTTCATTTAACAAGAATAATGAGAAGGAAATCCATATTTTAGATCTGTACCTTTTCAGATCATTGCTTAACTGGTAAGAATCACTTGTGTTGTGGAAAATAATCTTGCAAATTTAACAAAATTTAGCAAAGACAAACCTCTAAAATGACGAACACCAGTTTGTTATTCAATTCTGCTTCACTGAGTTTAAAATAATGATCAGACTTGAGCTGTCACCTACATTGCATTTTCAATTTCTTCTCTCATAGGTATCTTTATATACACAAACCCATGGCCAACTCTGTCCGCTCTGTGACTGCTGCCCCGACTCTGCAGAGCTGCGCTCGTGCTGTAATGGTGCCAGGATTTTCAGGTAGATGTGTTTTAGGTTTGTCAGTGTGTTTAGAGGGTAAACTGGGTTCCTTCTTTTGAAGCTATTTTTGCCAAGCAAGTGCTTTCTCTTTTCTTAGTTTCAGGGGATTAAATGGTGGGGGACTCTTGGTACTTGTTTGAGGTTTGCCTAATCTGAAATACTAGTAGCCTCTCAAAGCATAGATTTCCTGGGCATAGAGAGGTCTCTTTTCTAATTCTTAGTTTCTTTTTTTTTTTCCACATTGAACAGTGGGTTTGTTTTACATATTTTCTAGTTCATCTCTTTCTGATAGTTTATTTAAATTCTGAAATATGGATCAATTTACAGGTTTTTATTTTTTATTATTTTTTATTTTTTTAATTTATTTTTTATGTTTTTATGTTTTTTAATTCTCAGTTCCTTTCAGCAGAAGTTTCTTTGGGCTGTCTTTAAGCTCCTGAATTTATATCTTAATTCTATTGACATAGATTATTCAGTTTGATAATCTTGTACTCTATTGAACAACCACTTCTAATAGGTTTAGATCTTTCACATTAAAGCACTTGGCCTATAGGAAAGGAGCAATAATAAAATCTATAAAAGACAATCATTAATAATAATAATAGTGCCACTTGCTGAAGATAGGCTGTATATCAATATATCATTAGCACTTTATACCTTATCTCATTCCATCCCCATTTTGGGCAGGTTATTGTCCACATCTTGTTGAAGAAGACGGTGAAACCTAAAGAAGTTAAAAATTATAAAATGTGTGTCACTAACATTTATTCACAAATGTGTATTAAGCTCCTCCTTGAGGCTATTCACAATCTTGTATTCTTTAGAAGCTTTACTTGTACAGCTTTATCCTGTCAGTTATATTATTTTGAAGGGAGAGACCATGTTTCATACTTTTTCATGTCCTCACATCACAGTTAATAATTTTCCTGAAATAAATATTAATTTAAATTATCATATTTAAACAGAAAATTTTTCCTCCACTTTGATCAGCATTTTTGTCACTTAAATAGAGCAAATCTCTGCTGGATGCTATTGCTGATAGATGCTCTGAGATCAGCAACTGAGGTTAAGATGAAACTTTCTCAGGTGGACCCTGCACAAGAAGGATTAGAAAAGAATGCCATTGTTCACACCTTTACTTTACTCTCAGTAGGCGATTTATATTTCTTGGTTTCTATAACACATCTTTCTGAGTCCCCACGGAAAAAAAAACACATGAATTTCCTTTCAAATTTAATGTAGTGGGTAGGGGGCAGAGATGGGAGAAATATATTATTGAAATGTATTAATTACATCACTGCAGTGGAAATCAAAGGTAGAAGCTGATCTAAAATAAAAATTATATATATATAATTTCATATATATGAATGAAGAAAATACATTTTAACTAAGAATTTCCTAAATTGAATAATATGTTGGTAATCTTCTGTCTGTATTGACCTCTGTTCCCAGGAGGCAGCCTGGTGGATCTGATGTTTTCATTCTGGAGCAAAATGACAGCATCAATTTGAGAATTTTTGAATTCTTAACTTGGCAGGAAACAGAAAAGAAAGGAAGTCTTAGTGAACACATATCTCTGTCTCAATTCTGTGTTTCATTTTAATAATTGACTGTCATTTCTACTCTCCACATAGTTAAAAAGACAAAAAAAATGTGCTATAGCTTTTGGCACAGAAAAAAGCAAAGATTTGCTTTTCTAGGTTAAGTTTCTGTAGTAAGAGAAAAAAATGGTAGATGCGATGTTAGAAATTTTGGGGTGAGAAAGTGAGCACATTTTGTTACAAAAATCCAATGAAACCAATTTATGGAGACATAAGTAACGGGGATAGAATGAGCTGGGGACAAGGGCAGCTCTGTGGTTTAGAACTGGGGACTTTATTGCTACCAGAGACCTTTCTTGCCACCATTCCTGTCTGCTTTTCTCAGGCTTTTGGTTTTATATGGATAGACACGGCCTTTCTCTCAAGTCAGGAGAAGACAGTATTGTAACTACAGCCTCTAAGAGAAGCACATGGTTGGAGTTTGGGAAGATAAATTTGATAAAGGAAATGAGATGTATTTCTAGAACAAAGGGGAAAATGATAAATAGGTAGCTAGGAAGGGAGCACAAATAATAGTTATCTAATATAAATCTATTGTATTAGGTTTTTTCCCCACTGAATAATTATCAGATGCTCAGCAACTTAAAATAAACCCATTTATTGTTTCAAAGAGTCTGTGGGTCAGAAGTCTTGACCAGGCATAGCTATATTCTCTGTTTGGTGTCTCACAAGTCCAAAATCAAGGTGTCAGCCAGGGCTGCATGCTAATCTGAAGCTCAGAGTCCTCTTCCAAAGTGGTTGTAGGATTAAGGTCCCTACTTTCTCACTGGCTGCCATCCAGAAGGTATTTTCAGATACAAGAGGCTTTCTATTCTCTGCCACATGGCCCTATTCAAAGTGCAGCAGTTTATTTCTTCAAAGCCAGCAGGATACTTTCTCTCACTTTGAATTTCCCTTTTAGAGATGGCCTTGAATCCCCTTGTATAGAGCTCACTCAGTTAAGTCAGGCCTACTCCAAATAATCATCTTTTCAATCAACTCAAACTGATTTAGGACCTTACTTATATATGCATAATCCCTTCATCTTTGCCATATAACTTAATCACAAGAATAACATCAATTGTGATCACAGGTGGCGACCACATTCAATGGAATAGGATTATGCAGAGTTTATACTCTAGGGGATAGGAATCTTGGAACCTATATTAAAGTTGTGCATATCACATCTATGTTTCTTGGAAATAGATACAATGTATAATAGCAATAGAATGGCTCTATTTATCTAGATATGGATATATACACACACATATATATCTCATTATAAAGAGTTGTGTATATACTTGTGATACTTTATTTTTGTTTATAAATTCCAATAAATATTACACTGTGTAAACATACTTCTTATATTTACACTTAGAAATGTTACATAAAAATAATTTCTAAGCTTTACTCATATGAAATTTTTAATCTTTAATTCTCTCTCACCTGTGCCTTCAAATTTTAAAAATTGGCTTCCAGCTATCAGTAAATCTGGTTTTATTTCTCTGAGGTGTCCTAGCAAAAATTACTTTAAAAGTTTACTAATATCAATTGCAGTATGTGAACCGGGGTCTTAATCCCTGAACTATGAGTCACCACCACTTCTTGGGCTCTTGCATTAGCGCCAGGGATTGCTTTCAGAAAAGTGTGAATAGTGGTGGTCTTGGCAGGTTTAGGGGGCTGTGGGCTCTGGGGAATCAAAGTGCTTTAAACTTTTCTATTTAGAATATAGGCAGCACCTGGAATATCATTTCTTCTTGAAGCACTGAAGTTTTTCTAACTAATTATTAAAAATATATGTATTAAGTATTTACTTTGTTCCTCAAACAGTACTGATTGTTCTACAATTTGGGGATATCAGAGGGACTGATGGAAAAGGCAGCTAGTGGTCTCAAGCTGCCCTTAGGAAATCTAGGGCTGTGTCTGTATCCATATAATCTTTAACCAGTCAGATAGATGCTTCCCTTTTTAAATGTTCTTTTCCTTTTTTCTTTTATATTCCCCAGTGAATATATATAACGTGGTTAACTAAATGGCCTTAGAAATGCTTGTCTTGGGTCACTATTTAAAACAGTGTTTTAAGAAATGCTCAAATCAAGACACCATTACTGAGAGCTGCTTATTAAATTATAAATAACTCATTGAAGGTAACAATGATGATGATGTTAATGACAATGAAGGCAATGAAATTTCATTTGTTTTGAAATTTCAAGTATTTTTGAGGTTGTCAATAACTGCATATATTTAATTTTGTGCTGCATTTCCAGATCCCAATATATTTGCTATTTCTTTGCCATAAGGCAGTATTTTTATTGAGTATTTTTTGTTTAGAGATGCAGATAATTTTTTTTACCTTTTGTAAATAAATGTGTAACATATCCTTTAGATTGAATGAAAAGAAAAAAATATAATTTAAAAAATGCATTTTGTTTGCCCAAAGATAGTTTTTATGTTTTCAGGCAAATCCAGACTGGATTTATGGGAATCTTGTTCCTAAATTGCTACATTAATAAACTCTGAAAGTACTTAAGAATTTCTGGAAGAATTGTCATCTCTCCATGATTTACTATGCAGAACAATTGGGAATATTGCTGGCTCTTCTGGGTAGACATCAGAAAGCACCTCTCCTTTGCCAAGTATGAGACATGTTTTCAACTGTTTATATGGCATATTCTTAAGTGTATTAGGGGATAAACACAGACCTGATGCTCCAAGCTTTATCAGTATGTGTCATCTGTACTTGAGAGCATGTGTGGGAACAGGGAGATCAGTCTCTAATTTCTAACTTGGTATTAAAAAATATATTTCTATCCCTATCTTCAATCTGTTGGGTTGGTCAAAAGTTCCATTTTTTTTCTGTAAAATAGAAGACACATTTTTTTTATTTTCACCTATAATTTTATTGATTTTGGATATTTTCAGTATATCTGCTATCTCCTGTGCAGTAGAAAGTTGATTGTTCTCAATTAATGTCTCGATTTGATCTCTATCAACTTCAACTGGTCTACCCAACCATGGAGCATGGTCCAGTGAGAAATCTCTAGCACGAAACTTCCCAAACTGCTTTTGATACATTTGATTAATTACAGCATCTTCTCCATACACTGAACAAATCCTGTTTTGCATTTCAGTTGCAATTTACCTTTCTTGAAATAATAAAGCAAAATATGTCAAAAATGTGTATTTTCTTCCATCTTCAATACTAAAATGACTATACAAAATTCACCAATTTTGATAATTTTTTCAAATGCACACTGATATGACAGCTGTCACAATACAATTGAACAAAATTGTTTTGAATGAAGTTAAAGACAGCTAAGCACTTCTAGAGCCATTGTATGGAAGAAACCAAAGACACTTTTTGGCCAACCCAACATTATAACTTTGGGTCAGACTCATAAAAGAAAGAAGTCATCTTGCTTATGACATGGTCTGAAAATGCAATTCTGAGACAGAGTGTACATGGAGCTTAGGTCACTATATGATTTCTAGATTGTAGGTATAACTTTCCCACTATCTAGAAAAAATCTAATTGTTTGGTCAGAAAACTTCAGGCAAACATTCCATTTCTCCTTGACACACACAGCCTCTGCAAGCATACAGGATTTGCTTTTGCTTTCTTAATTTTGCTCACAGTGTTTCTTCTCTATCTTCCACTATGGAAATTTCTCTTCTCCTCCTCGTTTCCTCCTCCTTCCTTCTCCTTCTTATTCCCCCCCTCCTCCTTTTCCCCTTACTCTGTCTCCTTCTCCATCCTTCCCTTTCTCTGCTCCTTCTTCCTCTTCCTTCTCCTTTTCTTTTCTGCTGTAAATGTTCATGTGCAGCCTTTTGCGTAGACATAATTTTAAATTCATTTGACTATATAACAAAGAGCATGACTGACTGATTGTATGGTAAGAATATATTTAGTTTTGTAAGAAACTACCAAACTTTGTTCCAAAATGGCTGTACTATTTTGCAGTCCCACCAGCAATGAATGAGAGTTTCTGTTACTCCACATTTTTACCAGCATTTGATGTTGTCAGTGCATTTGAATTTTGGACATTGTCAGGTTATAGAAATATTTTATTTTTAATTGAGATAATTTTAACACATAATATTAATTTAATGTTTGGTGTTCAATATAATGATTTAAATATATGCATATATTGCAAAATGATTACCACAATAAGTTAATATTCATCACTACATAGTTACAATTTTTTTATTCTTGTGATGAGAACTTTTAAGTTACTTGCTTAGCAACTTTCAAATATACAATAGAGTCTTGTTAACTATAGTTACCATGCAGTACAGTGTATCCCCAGGACTTGATTCTTAGAAGTTTGTACCTTTTGATCACCTTCATTCACTGGTGATAGTTCTTATTATTCAAAATCCAGTCCATAAACCATTTCCTTCAGTTCATAATTCCTTAAGTTTCTATTCTGAGCAGTTATATCATTAATCATAAAATGCCTAGTGTTGATATTTTATGGAATACAGATTGCCTCCATAAAGAGATTGTTAACTCTATGAAGTTGAAGACTCACTTATGTTTACTTCATTTTTTAACTTCCCATTGCCTACAGTATAGAAGTCTACGCTCAACAAAATCTTTTACAATCCTAATCAATAGAATTTTTTCTCATGTCAATAGCTGCTTAAATTTATACAACACTTTATGACTTCTAAAGAGCTTTCATGTATATTTTTAATCAACACTGGTCTCTTTTCATTCCACACAATGGCCTCAGTTCATTACCTAAAATACTTTCCACACGTGAAATGAGGGGAAGCATGCTGGGGGAGCCTGTGTGAAGGGAGTCTATTGTGAATAAGGGAAGACTCAACAACCTGGAGAGCTGGAGCAGAGCTTCAGGTAGATTTGAACCCTAATGGGGAGATGGAAGCTGAAAAAGTTCTATCTATTTTTTTAAAAATGTTTACCTATTAATGCTGAGAATCATGTCAGCCAAATAGCAGTAAATTATGTGATAGAATCTAGTTGAAAAGATTTTGTTCACATTAGTTCCATTATGATTAAAGCTGTGAAGACTGTGAATGAAAAGAAGTATTATATTCCCTGGCATTGCTACAACTCCGTTATTTATTGACAATTCAGTCTGTGCTGCAATGACTCTCACTTCCTCATCAGAAAGACTCCTGCATTCACACTGCCCAAAACACCTTACTGATGGAGCTTAGTGGCTGAGACCCTCACAGCACCAGGAGGACAGTACAAGATAGGAATGTGATAGATGGAGTCAGTTTGCTCAATTAAATGGAGCATCAAATGCAAGGGATTTAAACAGTTATGACTTTGGGCAGGTCATTTAACTTCTCTGAGTCTCAGTTTACACCTTTGTAAAATGAGGGCTGCCTTGTACAGATGGTAGTCACCTGTTTTTGCTCATAGAACATCTTTTCTTCATTTCATTTTATATCCATGCTACCCACTGAGGCAGTTATCAATATTATTTTATCATCATTTCATAAATGGAGGAAAAGATAAATTAATTTGGTGACTTGATTAAGGTAACACAGCTCGTAAGGAGTGGTGTGAAGATTCCAATTCAGAGCTTCTACCTTTCAATACCCTCCCTTTTCTAACATCCCAAACTGCTTTGCTATCTGTAGTGTGAAAACAATGTATATTGCACATTGTCTTTTTGAAAACCTTAAAAATAATACAAATCCAAATATGTCATTTACCAAGTTCAAGGTAACGTTGATTACTATTGTCAGTATATTTGCTAGTGAAGATTTGACCTGATCAGAAGATGATGACAATGAAAAAAGAGGCTTGTTCTTGTATTTTCCTTTTCTTTTTTAAAGACAGCACAGGCAAATTGATAATATCAAAGCTCCTGAAAGGTGAGAATTTAGAATTTCTCTTGTTCTTCATATCTATTTCACTTTTAAGATTCACTATTAAGTCAGCGCAAACACTTATCTGGCGGGGGGGGAGGGGGACACTTGGTGGTGATATTTTCACATGTGATTTGATAACAAAACAAAGCCAGAGCCCATGTTTTCTATTAGCCACCAACCCTGCCCCATCAACTGCAGATGTGGATAAACCTGGGCATTTGAGCTGAACTGGCTGCAAAACTATATTTTTAGAAGTATCTGCAAACTTCAAAAGGAATGTCAAGCCACTGATCAATAATCCAAACATAAGGTATTAGTCATTTACTAAATATTTTAATGGAAATGATTGCAAGTAAATACACATAAAATTTCCATAAACAAGGAAACAATTTGCTGAAATGTGTGGCTTGTTTTAGCAGAAAGATTTCTTGACACATATTGTGCATGATCAGAATGTATATTAATGTCAAAAACTACTCTGCTTCAATAGCCATCTTACAGCTTATATCTCAGGAATTTTTAGAATATTCCTGGCAAAGATGTTACACACCTCTTAACAAAAATGTTTTCCAAATGTGCTTGTTAGAATTCTGAGTTTTGTGAAAATGGTATGTATTATTGTTGTTTGTTATATATATTCCTTTTTACTACTCATAATTTTTTTTACATTTTCTGTGTTATACTTGGTCATGAACACATAAAAGTGCCCTGAATATAAATGCTCACAGCTCAGTAATTATCGGGAAGAGATCACTTGTGTAACCACCACCCACACCTAGAAAAACAAACTGCTGGGGCAAAAAGAAGGCTCCTTTGGGTTCCCTCCAGATCATAGCCTCCCTCCCTTCTTTTCTGAGGTAACCACTATCCTGACTTCTAATGCAATAGTTTAGTTTTGAAGTTATAAGCCATGTATTAGTTTATAACTGATTTATTTTACATTGCGAGATTCATTCTTGTTGCTCAATATGATTATATTTTATTTATTTTTATTTTTGTAATCACATTTCATTTTATCAACATGCCACAATTTATTTATCCATTTATTGCTGATGACCCTTGGGATGTTTAGGGTTTGGGACTATTAAAAAAGGCTGTTGGGTGGCTGCATTCCAACCAAGATGGAGTATTGGAGTAGCATAAATCTTTCCACCTGCAGTAACAACATTAACAGAACTAGACAGGATGTACAACTGTTTTCAAGACATTGGATGTGAGGCAAGGAAGAACAGTGATCCTTGTGAAATGGGAAATACATGAGGTGTTCAAACAATTGCCCCAGATTATTGCCTTGAGAAAGCTTGTAGGCCTTTGTGCAGGATGAAGATCCCAAGCAGACTCCCTGAGTTTGCAAAGGCCTGTATAAGAGAGGAGACAGCTTCATAGAGAAAGAATTCTGGGAATCTTGAATGTCCTCCTTGAGTACTCAGGAGAATACAGACAAGCATAAACATGTAAGGAAACTATCTGAGGCAGGAAAAAGGATGACCAGAGAATTTTAGAAGGAACAATACCCAGTACTCAAACAGGGCTGGGAATAGTGTGTGATCTCTTCAGTTTGATTGGAAAATCTGATTATTTACAGGGCACTGGGTCAGGTAAGTGGCTCTGGTCCCACCTAATGCATTTTAAAAGCAGGACAAGATGCATAATTTGTGGGGCATAGTGCAAAATGCAAATGCCAGGTGTCTTGTTCAAAACTATGAAGACATTCAATTGGAAAGGGTAGAGTTAATCTCTCAAGTGTAGTCTCTCTAAGCATTGGGCCATATGTGACTGACCAGGTCATAAGCCCATGAAGCAAGACCAGAGAGAATCAAACTGTTTCCCAGTAACTTTATTCATTTCTCAAGCTCTTGTAGATTTGTTGCTATTGTCTGCTTTTTTCCTTTCATATTATTTTGATTCTTCATGTGCATAATTATTTTTGATTGCATGCTAGATACTGTATGTGAAAAAATATAGAAATAATTTGTAATTCAGAATGATAATATCTTCCTCTGAGAGGATATGAGTTTTTCTGGCAATCTGAGACCATAAAAAGCTAAAATTTTTTAAATTTATTTTCAGGGATTAGTATTGGGCTTTAGTTATCGAAAGAGCTGATCTAATTCTGATTCAACATTAATCCTAGTGTGCAGTTTTTCATGGCTCCAACCTGAAGGTTGAAGTTTTTAAGAGTTCTTGACTCTGGTAGGCCCTGGAGTCCAATCTTTTATTTTTAATTTTGTCCCCACAGTCCTGTTAGTTCTAATCAGCTTTTAGCTGCCTTTACCTGAATTAGCAGCTAACTGCCTCTAGGAAAAACATGGTCCCTCACAATTACCCAAGGATAATTCTTAAAAAATTACATTAGTTACATTTAAGAAATAGCTTTATTTATTTATTTTAAAAATATTTTATTTATTTATCTTTAGAGGGGAAGGGAAGGATAGAGGAAGAGAAATATCAATGTATGTATGGTTGCCTCTCCTGTGTTCCCCACCAGGAACTGGCCTGCAATCCAGGCATGTGCCCTGACCGGGAATTGAACCAACATCCTTTGGTTCATAGGCCCTCGCTCAATCCACTTAGCTACACCAGCCAGGGCGAAATACCTTTATTTTTTAAGAGGAAATAGCAAAATAAATTTCATTGTTTGTAGTGTGCTGGATACTTTAGACATTTCATTTTTTTCTTCTTAACAATCCTAACAAGTAGGGAGTAGCATCCTCATTTTAGACAGCTGAAATCCCATTCTCAGGTTAAATGAGGTGCCCACTATTACACAGTTAGTGAGTAACAGAGTCACAATCTAATCTTAGTCTTTCAAACTTCAAAACCCACCTTCTGGAAATGAAACTACATTCCCTCATTTAACATAATGTAGATTGCAGACTTTTACAAGTAATATTTTAAAACTACATTTAAATGAGTAAAATAGCTAAAAGTGTCCAACGTGGACTTCCATTATGGCACCATATTTAAGGACTGATTTTATAATTTATTCTAGTTAGTTAATTAAATGATAGACATTTCTACTCTTATATGGAGATAGATTGAAGACTCAATGGATGAATCTTTTACAAACACCTTTGTAACAGAGTGAAATCCTGAGTCTCTGTGACTCCATCCTGTTCAGGCCTGTGGGCCTGCTTGTGGTTCCCATGGCATCCAGGCTAATAGCTCCTGCTTTAGACATGCTAATCATTAGAAGAATTCTACTTGGGGCTCCAGTTTTTTTTTTTGTTTTTGTTTTTGTTTTTGTTTTAAACAAACAGTCCTTCTCATTTCCCCCCTTTTCTTTTTGACATAAAAGAAGCCTGAACTCTACTTTCTTAAGGTGGATCTTGTATATCAAGACCCCCATCTTCTCAGGTGGCACCATCTCCATCAGGAGAGTTTCCTTATTCCAAACTCTAATGTTTTGCATTTTGGCTTTTTGAAGCATCAGGCATGTGGAGTTTGGACCAGTAACGCCTGTTCGGTAATGTGTTGCAAATAGCAGGATCTATTTTACAGCTAGTCAAATGTGTGTGCAAGTGTGCACATGTGTCTGATGGAACTTAGAGAACAGGCATAGAATCATTTCAGTCCATCTTTTAGCACTTATCCTCTGTATTAAGTTGATGTACTTGCTGGATATAGTAATACGTTTGTGCTGTATTTGAATGGCTTTGAGGGTCTTAACAAATCCCCGAAAGCTATGGTTTTATCATAAACTCTGATACAACATCCAATATGATCTTTTCATAAAAACTTGGTTATACAATATTTGTCATTTATAAGCACAAGCATATATAGCTAAGCTGCTTTCCTCTTTCTTTACAGCCAGCAAAAAAAAAGAAAAAAAGAAAAAAAGAATACAAATCCAAGTTTAAAAGCTCTGAGGGTGTCTTGGTTTACAAATGCCATTATACCACCCATCACACTAAAAACATCCCTAAACTTTCCACTTATAAATTCCTTTATCTCCCAACTCCCACTCCATAGAAAAGCTACCTAAAGCTCTTTCTTATCACTGCCTCCCAGCCCCTCCTCTGGTTGCTTCTTCTTTGGTATGTAAAGCTAAGGTCATAACTTGATGAGTTAAAGTCTGAATATAGCCAAAGGGTATTTGGTGTTTGGCTTTCACAGAATGTTGAAAAATGTGAATTAGCTGCCAACCTTTGAAAGCGGAGATATTTCATGTTAAAATCCAAAAATCTGAGCTTCCCTCTGGTGACCCCAGATTTTCTGCCCACAGGGCACCTTTCACTCTGTGGCACAAAGCAGTTAGCAGTCTCCATGTAGCTCCTCCTCCGCAGACATTCAGATGGGCAGCCTTTGTAGTAAAGAGCGCCAGGATGAATTGTTTTCCTCTTATTTGCATATAACTCAGTGAAGTAAGTATAAGTAATAGATCCCTTCAAAGGCTGGGAATGGGGGTGCCTGAAATGGGCAAGTATAAGTACTCATAATTTAAATGTTTCCATCACATACAAGTCAACAAAATGTGCAGTGCTTGTCTTTTAAAACCCGCCTGCTAGTGGAAGCATTAGGTTCTGAGGCCTCAGCTCTCTCACTCTAGATGAGCATATCTATTATTATGACTCCTGGGGCTGTTTAAGGGAGGGCTCTTTCAAAAGAGGATGGTTGGGGTGACGCTTGGTTATTTTCTATCTAAATCTGTCAAACATTATCCCTCATGATATGAAATTCTATTGTAGAGGTAACATAGAGACCTCGATATTCTGAGATGTTCTCTATAAAGGAGAATTTTCATATTTTATCACTATACATAATATGCTGATTTGCTCTGAAGTTCAGCACATAATATTTTTTTCCACAGGCAAGCTTCTGAAACATTTTGCCAATATAGATATTTGAATGGTATCATTTTCTTAAAAGAGAAGGTAAAAAATCCAACTATAAATGGTAAAGGCAGAAAGAAGCAGAGAGCTATAGGTACTTGCCATGGCCCTGGGTAACAGAAAGGAGATATTTGGATAAGTTATCAAAGAGGGAAAGAATGATCTGAGATAGATGTCAAACTACAAAATACACAGGCGTATAATTTCTAGCATTTGGATTTCAGAGGAAAACAACAAAAAGCAATAATTTTTATGGTTTGGAAACTTGTGGACATTAATTTAACAAGATAATAGAAGTTAATCACTTTTAGATGCAAGGTCTGTTTTGAATTTGACCTAGGCAACTATCTTATCACATTCACAATTCCCACACATGGCCTAATTTTAAGGTATTTAATAATGTAAAAGCATCACTTTAGAATAGATGTTTAGATTTTATAATTTACATTTACATCAACTTTATTATGATCTTACTGTGCTTGCTACACTTGGAACCATCATGATCTTGCTCTATGAATTACGGCAGGTATTTTATATTTTAATTTTTTTTAAATTGTGGTAAGATATATATATATAATACAGAATTTGTTATTTTAAACATTTTAAAGTGTACAGCTCAGTTGTGTTAAGCACATTTACAGTGTTGTGCAAGCACTCTTTAGAACTTTTTTTCAGGACAAGACTATTAATCAGAGAAGTAACATTTTTAAATGGGTCATTTTAAATATTAATTAGCTTTTAAATGCCATAATAATAATAATAGTAATGTCCTTCATAGAAGGGTTGATGAATTTATTGATATCTGCCTCAGGATTTAATGTGCTTTTTGGAATATAAAGTAGTGTTTTATTGAAAGGTAAATATAAACATAATATTGGTAGAAGCAATATTCAGCATGATTGATTCCAAATATATAACATGATAAAGGAACAAATGTCACTGGATACCTTGAAAACCAGTGCTGCATATTTCTCTTCCCATCACCTCCCCCAGGCCAGAGACGAGAGCATCTCCTGAAAAATTTTGAGGAAGCCTAGAACCAGCTGTTCTTTTGTCTCCTTCTGGTTTCCTTTCCCACATACCTATTTTAGTTCAATTTATTCCCTCTTCCTCCTTCTTTTTTACCTAACAATTTCATTCCAATATTCTACAGTCCTGTGTTCTTCTTTCCTTTTTCCTGATTTCCCTTTAGGGATGGTAATATTGCTTCTTTCTTTTCTTTCTGCCCCCTTTGTTCTCTTTCCTTTTCTTCCTTCTCATTTATTCTTTCACTTATTTATAGTATTTACTTTTTGTTTTTCACTTATTTTGTGTGTATAAGAAATTAATTGCCATGTGTAAAGCTCTACTAATTTTCAAAAAACATAACAAGATGCAGCAGTAGTCAGTGCCCTTTAGGCTCTTTTTCCTGGGCTGGTGGCCTGCACTTCACAGTCTGTCTCGCTGCCTGTTTCCACCTGGTGTATCTGCATGTGAATATGTGACCAGGGTCAGCTGCCTTGTGAGCCTCCCTTGGTCTGCTTGTTGCCTCCCTGCACTCAGTAACTGCTACCTGTGCACTCAGGACCACCAGCTACTACTTCTTCCTGCTGCAACCCCTCTCTGCTGGCTGCCCACTCTGCCCCTCTTACCGGTCTGGGTGAATCATTGTTGGACTTCCATACAATTCAATACTCTATCCATTCTGGTTGGGGTTTTTTTTGGTTCTATATTTTTGTTGGCTGTAATCTTGGTTGTGAGAGGAGGCACAGTGTGTCCACCTATGTCTCCATCTTGGCCAAATATTCCAAGTCATGAAAGTCAAGGAACTACATCCAAGATTGCTCTATCCAGTGAAGCTGTCATTTAGAATGGAAGGAAAGATAAAGTGCTTCTCAGATAAGGTCAAGCTAAAGGAGTTCATCATCACCAAGCTCTTATTATATGAAATGTTAAAGGGACTTATCTAAGAAAAGGAAGATAAAAAAGTATGACAGTAAAAAGATAGCAAAGTCACAGTTATTAACAACCACACCTAAAACAAAAGCAAACTAAGCAAACAATAGAACAGGAACAGAAACACAGAACTGGAGATTACATGGAGGGTTAGCAACAGGGGAGTGGGAGGAGGAGAGACTGGGAAAAAGGTACAGAGAATAAGTAGCATAGACAATGGGTAGAAAATAGATGGGGAGGGCAGGAATAGTGTGGGAAAAGTAGAAGCTAAAGAACTTATGACACATGGACATGAACTAAAGGGGGAGAATGTGGGTAGGAGGGGGCGTGAAGGGTGGAGGGGAATGATGGGGGAGAAATGGGACAACTGTAATAGCATAATCAATAAAATATAATTTGAAAAAATAAAAGAAAAAATACCTGGAAAAAAAAAGATACAGCCTTGAGGGTCAGAAAGGAGCTCTGTATGACCTAAGCATGCCCCACATGCTTAGTCTGCACCCGCAAAGGAAAAGGGCCCAGAGTCCCCCTACTTTTTCACCTGTAAAGCGTCCCTTTCCTCTGGTGTGCAGCGGGCCATGTAGCACCAGCTCCAAAGTGCCTCATGGCTCCTGTGGCTGTTCGGTGTTCTCTGCCCTCTGCTAGGCCAAGGGTGCACCAGACCCTGCAGAGCACCATTATTACAGGACTGCTGTGCACCACAGGCTTTTAGAGAAGGTCGGGGACATAAAAGTAATTACAGCAAAACCAGAAAATTACCTCATCTAACCATTAGATATCAAGTTTCCTGGAAATGTATCAGACTTTCCACATCAGAGGAACCCTTATTCTCGTGAGCAGCATCTCTTCTAAAGCCTTGGGGTTCATGTTGATATTCAGGCTTTATTGCATTGGTTTTACATCAAGATATTTTAAAATCCTAAAATTTTGTAGCCAATTTAAATGCAAGGAATATACTATGAATACAATGATAACTTCCTACTTGTAAAGGAATAGGGAAACTGTTTATAATTTTCAGAGTAAAATTAAACTTTGTAATAGTTTAACTCTGCATCCCATGACACAGAAGTTCTATTGCATCAATGAAGAAGTCAATGACATTTTCTACCCTCAAAGAATGAAGCTGCTAGTTTCCAACATCAGAATAAAGTTAGATTTTTTAAAAAATTTCATTTAGTGACAAATCCAAACAGCTCAAAATATAATTCTGCTTCCATTTTTAGTATTTCAATATAGATCAATTTTAGTTAAAAATACATGGTAATAAAGACATTGAACATTATTATTTAAAAATTCCAAATGTATCATAATCCTACCATACTAATGAAGCATTTTATTTTTTTCTAGGTCCACATTCATAGGCAATATGATGTAGGTGCCATGATTGTTTCCCACTTTTAAAAATTATTTTATTGTAAGCATTTGTGCAGACGATGCAGGTAATTAATAATTTAATTAGCACATAATAGTATCATTATTCATTTAGCCTCTTCTTTGTTAAACTTGTATATTTTCCCCAATATTTTGTTGTTTTAAATAATGCTAAGATTAATAGCTTATCCTGTCATTGAATAAATATTCATTGAGTGCCTACTATATCCTGAGCAATAAAATGTAGCAGTTGAGAGATAGAAATTCCTGCCTTTGTGGAGCTTATATCCACTGGGAAAGAACACAGGAAATAAATTAAATGAGCAAATTTTATAGTACAGTTGAAGATGATTAGTGTGTTGAAAAAAATAAAGCGGTAAAGGGGCTGGGGAATACAGAGGCTAGAGGATATCATTGTCTGAGAAACTTAATGAGAAGGTGATGTTTGAGAAAAGACTTGAAGAGGTGAGGGGTCTGTCGTTAATATCTGGCCTGGGGCAGGAGCATTCCCGAGATCATGGTGGACCTGAGAGCTGCCAGGAGTTTGTGTGAGTGAAACAGTGGGAGAGGCGGTCATGCAGGGAATGGAGTCCAAATCCTGCATGGCCTTGGAGAACTCTAAGGCCTCTGGCTTTCTTTCACTCTAGATGTGATAGGGAGCTATTGGAGTATTTTAAGTAGAGAAATAACATGGATTGGCTTTTTAACAGAATTACTGTTGTTACTGTGCTGAATCTTATGGAGGAAGAATCAATGTAGGGATACCAGTTAGGAGGTGCCTTAGACCATAGTGGAAGCTGGACATTGACAGAAAGTGGTCAGATTCCACCTATTTTTTCAAGGCAGAGCTGGCGGACATTTATAATGCCACCATCAATATAAATGTGTACTTCCTAAACATAACGTTTTTTTTTTTCAAAAAATCAATATTTAAAAATCATTCTAAAGTTTACTTTTAGTTTTGTTAACTAACAAATGTGACTATTGTCCCATATATTTATTAATTTCTTATATTGATAGTCTCCTCCATCTTACTTTGCTCACTTAGGTATTTAAAGTTTTGCAAGAATTCTAATAAATTTTAGAAGATGATTATATATTAAAATAATAAAACATACTTTACTTATAATACTTACAAGTATACATTATATTTTACCTACCCAGCCCTTTGTTTTTCTTTTTCAAAGCATGCTATAATATAACCATGTGATGTGTAAAACTGATCAACTAAAACTGCACAAAATAATCTTTCAATTTTAGTACCCATTGAGCAAATATTAACATATTACATATTATGATATTTTGTTCTGAACTGATATTCCTGGGAGAGAGAAGTCAGAACCCCAAAGAGCCTGACACCATCTGTGATGACTGGTGTTCTTTGGCTCCTTATGTTGCTGTGTCTGAGTCTGGTGTTATAGAGGGCTTGATCCTTGAGTTCTTAAGCTCACCATCTGCAATAACCATTGTGAGTAACCTTCAAGTGCACTTTGCTGCTGAATCCTTTGTCTTTGCATATCATTTAGTATTTCAAGCAATCTTAAAGATAATATTTATATTGAGTATTCATAAATGCCAAATTCCTTTCAAGGGCCACATACCTAGTTTGCATGTTAGTTTCCCAGAACGTCTATAACCGAGTGCTTACTCGTGTGGCTTGAAACAACAAACACTTATTCTCTCACAGTTCTGGAGGTCAGAAATCTGAAATCTAGGTGTCAGTTGGCTGTGCTGTTTCTGAAGGCTCTATGGTGAGCCTGTTACATGCCTTTTACTTAGCTTTTGGTGTTTCCAGCAATCCTAGGTGTTTCTTGGCTTGTAGACACATTACTCTAATCTCTGTCTCTGTTGTTACGTGGCATTCTCCCTATGTGTGTTCATATCGTCTTCCTCCTGTGTGTGTCTCTCTGTCCCCTTCTTCTCTTTATAAGGATACCAGTCATAAATGATTAGGGCCCACTCCAGTCCAGTATGATCCTATCTTAACCTGAATACACCTACATAAACCCTGTTTATAATAAGGTCCCATTCACAAGAGCCAAGGGTTAGGACTTCAGCTTCTCTTTTGGGATGACACAATTGAACCTGTAAGAATTGGCTTGGCAAAAAAGAAATTTCCAGAAGAACCAATCTGGAAAAAAATGTAATCAAAATTAATGTTGAAGGTTGAATCTAGCAAGAACTTGAGATGAGATTAGTGACATCAGGAAGCACACATTTTCCATTTTACTGCTTACCCATCTTTCAAGCTTCAGTTTAGTTCCATTTTTTAATGAAGGTTGTTGAACTACTTTGAGAATCTCATATACAACAATATTACTTATATCAATTAGTCTTTAATAAAATATTTTTTCTGTATTAGTCTCTAATTGGTTTAAGTGTTTTGATTCTGTTTTCTTCAAGAAAAACTTCCATATTTTCAAAGTAGGCTTCTTAGTATTATATTTCACTAGTATTCTCTTGAAATTTTTATTACAGTATTAGAAACTTACAGAATCCCTAAAAACATTATTGTTTTAAACTGAAATACCTAGGAACCAAGCTTGATTGAATGGCCAGTACGTTTGGCAGTGAGTTATTTTCCTGACCAACCATTCACTCATCTTGTCACAACTAAGGTGTCCTTTCTTTAAGGAGCTAATTCTCTACCACCAAAGACTGCGTTATGTTCCCCTTTTATGACCCCGCACATCACTCTGAGCTCATGCTTATCACACTGCATTTAAACTTCCAGATGACTTGCCTCTCTCCCCCAATGGGCTGTGAGCTTCTTTAAAGCAGAGATTGTGCTGTGTCACTATCATATTTCCAGTGTCCAGAACTGTGGCCAGTCCATGGTTGGCACTTAATAACTAACTGTGGAATTTGTTCAGTGAATGAGTAAACACTAAGCTGAATCATTTCTGCTCCCCTGGCTTTATTTTTCCCATGTGTAAAATAACAGCCTGCCTGCAATTCCAGCTGAAGGTTAGGTAAACATGGGCATGGTTAGGCAGCTGGACCAATATATGTGACCTACCTTTCTATAGGGCTTAGAGAACTGAGATTAGACCATTGGCTTCTACTGTGGTCTGGCCAGGTTGGCAGAAGGCCTTACCCTGGAGCTCAATTGTATGCAGGCTCTGAGGAGGAATCCAGCTGACATTGTTAAAGTTCAAGTGCATAGAATACCAGGCATGACAAGACAAAAGAATACACTGCTGGTAACAGATAAACAGGAGCCAAGAGGCACAAGAGTCAACTTCCATCAATTTATTTCCATCTGTTCATATCCACTTAACTACCCTGAGTTTATTTAGAGACAATTATCCATGGCAACAAACTACATCAGTTCCTCCGAGGAGTTTGTAATTTTTCATGAAAGACTCAATGAAAATTAAAACCAAGAGACACCACAGTATAATTCCCAAACTAGTTATTGTTAATTACAAAATAAAATTAAATCTGCAGAAGGGAAAGCAATAATATGCACTCCACTCTTTTATAAAGGCCTTACAAGAAAGAAGTGTAAATTTCTTCAGAAAGAGACTTGCATGTAGGTGAAAATTCAGGTGAAGCAAACAAACCATACTTGGTTACCCCTTTGAAGGCCTGAATGTCTTACCTTATCTGAACAAAACCTGTGTTCATTATTGTCAATCCTATGAGCAGATCAAAATATTGGGCTTTCTTCTCATAGGTGCATTAGAAATAATTCTTAATGAACTTTTTCATGTGAATTTTTTCTTCCAACTACAGCATTTCACAAACATGTCTCCTGCCATGTATAATGTGTATTGCTGCCAAAAAATCAAGCAGCATACATAGTTTTTAAGTGAAGAAATGATTGCAGTTACTGTGAATTTTCCACATTTGAGTTACCTTGTGTGTTATTTCCTGATACCGCAAACAGTTAATTTACAAACAATGCACATTAAACACCTACAGCATGCCAGTCAATGTTGGATATAGTACAGAAGTTAATTTGTGTCTCTAATGTGCTCACAGGCACACGCACAACTGAATGTATTGCATATGTATATTAATTAGGACACATAAGACAAAATGGAACACAAAAACCATGGTAAGCATTTAAAAGTGAACAAATTTAACATAAGGAATTGGTTACATGGGTGATGGATTCTCAGGGAAGCCAAAGAGCAGATTGTGCAGTAATCAAGATATTAGCATCAGCAGGAAACACCTATCATCTGTCTGGAGAGTTGAGGATGGGGTGGACTGTTGTTTCACAGTGACTGGACCATAGTTGGCCTGTGTAATGGGAGTTGCAGTCACGGAGGGGATGTAGTCACTGCCAGAGACACTGCAGGAAATGCAAAAGGGGGAGAAACATCCCAGCTTATCTGCTTGTCCTGTCTTGTCCTTCAATCCTCAGGCTCTGCCTTCCAACTGGCTAAGTCTACCAAGAAGCTTGGGGACAGAGTAGCCTAGAAAATATTTACTGTGGAGCAAGAGCAGAGCAGGGGAAGGGGAAGAACGTATTTTGTAGGAGATTTACGGATACCCCTTTGTCAAGTGATGTTATATAACTGAGAGAGGGAGATTTATTTAACTCTGGACCCTAAAACCTCACATTTGTCACTGGCATCCATCTACTTCAGTTCCTCGCTACTCAATTCCTGGAAAGTTATCTGAATTTGGGTTGATAAAAGGACCACAAAAAGATGACAATTAATGTCCACTTCACAGAATAAACTATATGCTGATTACTAAACTGATAGGAATGTGATATGCACATACCACTTTCTCAGACAAATCTATGATTATTGATGTAATTCTACTGCTTTACTGTGATCTTCTGCTATCCAACAATCCTCCAGCTTACCACTTCATAGGTATATGTAAAACCCTTAGGCAAGTGTGATTAAGGTAAAAGTGTATAACTTTCTTCTGTTCAGAGCCCTAACTGAATTGTGGATTTCTTGAAGAAACTGTGTTTGATTTGTATGTGTGTGTGTGAAACCAGGACCAAAACCCTGAACCACCATGTGCTCTGGAAGGCAAGTGGGGGAGGTAGGAGCCAAGGCTGGATGGGTCCTGGAATGGTGGGAGTAATTTTGTTTGGGAAAAACAGGTTCCAGTTCCAAAAAACTGTAGCTGATGGTAACTTCCCTTCCACCAGCTGCTGGGAATAGGATGATAGGAGTTGCAGCCTATTTTATTCAAATCAGCCTCTTCCAGGAGGGGAAAAGGGAGTAGAACATGGAATCAGTGTTTGCTGGTTGCCCTAAACATTATAAGATATTATATTCTTCATCAGCTTTAATGTTTCCTAGCACATTTCTGATGCAGAATTCTTAAACCCAAGCAGGAGATTAGAAAATTGATACTAAGGAAAGTTCAGTAACTTACTGAAATTTACATAGCAGTAACCAGTAGAGTCAGTTTTCCAATCCAGGCATGGAGAGCTGAAAAGAAAATATTACATTGTATTTCCTGATTCTCACTCAGGATACTTAAAATAACTGAAGCTAGTTAAAGAATTCTAATTCATGGAGTAGTCTGGAGCTCTGTCACCTAAATGATCACCCCAAACTGTTGCCAACTCTTTGAAATGTTCACTGCGAGAGGAGATTGTATCCCACACTTAATGAGAAAAGAAAGTCTTCTGAAGCAAATTGGACTGTGATTCCATAAGTATTAGAGTGAATAGTCTTAAATCAATGTAGCAATGACTTCTTTCAGCTTTAAATAAAGGAGAGAGCAGAGGGGCTCCATGCATCCGAAGCACGGACAGGCCAGAGAGAAGAGAGAAGAGGGTGGAAATACAGTGGTGCTGTGACCCCTGAAGGCAGGTTTCAACAATTTAGCAATTTTCTCTTAGCTGATTTTTCTAGTTGTCTTCTGTGGTTAGGAAAAGCAAAGCTGAGTTCCCGCTGTTTTGTGTTGAGGGAAATATCTACCTGATTCTCCCACCAGATTACCTCTTCTATCTGCTGCAAATGTCAAGCTTTGAGTCAGAATTTGTTCAAGAAAGGGGTTCTTCTGTAAAAGAAAAAAATGTCTGAACACCACTAATCTAGGACATTATCAATAGCTGGAGAGAAACCACTGACCTAAGGGTTGGAGGATCTAGTTTTTTCCTAGTTCTGTCTCTGTCTAGAGGGTGGGAAAATTGTTTAACCCCCAGGACCTCCCCTTCTTTATTTTAGTGGCACCAAGATCTCACTAATTAGAGTCCTTCCAGCTTCTACGTTCTGTGATTTCTCCATGGGGAGATGAATTTTCCAGCATAAATTAATTCTTATTAGTCCTCTTTTTGTTTTCATCTCTTCAGAAATTGTAAATTTTGGGCACCTGTATTATTAGAGAATGATTGAGCATGGCGGATGCAGTTAGTTATAGGTTAGTGACATTTTGAGGTATGGCTGTGAAGTGGTATAAGCACATGCTAGTTCTAATTGTTACTGCTAATTCAGCTGTGTTAGCACAGGAGAACTTGTTCCTGAACTTCCCTCTTCTAAAGTTTACAGTGGTAACTAGAGATCTTGTTAAAAGTATCTGGGACCAAGATGTCACTGTCAGACTCTTGTTATAGGGACCCACATAATTTCTTCACCTCCTGATTCTCCTGGAAGTCTTAAGACTGGGACAGTTACCCTGCTTCTCTAGGGTGGAGGAGGAAACTTCCCAGGATGGGACCCAAGAAAGCTAAGGAGAAGGTGCTGGGCACCTGTTTGCACAGTGATCCATCAAAGCCACCTAGCAGGACCAGTGTCTGTCTGCACACCAACTTTGCAGAGCCTTGTCAGTGCCCAGGAATATCTGGCTAGGCTAATGAAGACTTTGTATTTTATTCTAAGAATTTTGTTTGGTGTGAACTTTGTTGATAGTGGCCTAAATAGACACTAATGGGTTTTCTTCCCCCCAAGAGCTACATTTATGATAGAAAATAAAACAAGTCTGCTGGTTCAGAGATGCAAATTTAATTCTTTTCTAGTGATTTATTTTTTTATTTACAAGGATATCCAGGAAGCCTATTACGGGGAGCCTTTCTAGAATATGAGTTGTAAGGGCCTTTTTCTGGTGCCTGAAATATATCCAAACTATAATTTTAAAAGTCATAAATTTTAGGGCATTATTGTGAATGAGGCATTTTGACAATGTCTCTTGCACTCGTGGATCTTATTTTATTGCGGGCAAGACAGTAAAGAAATCAATACTCCCTTAGTACATAATGTAATATCAGGCATTGACAATGCTCTGAAGAAAAATAAAGTTGAATAAGGTTATAAAGAAATAGGTTTGGGAGTTAACATCATGCAACATCATTAGCTATCCTGTCTGAGAAGATGACATTTCAGTAGGGGTCTGAAAAGTTGGGAAAACAATCATATGAATATCTTTAAAAAATAAGATATTTTTCACTACTTTTATTTTAATGCTTGATTTGTCATTCTCTTTCCTACACCTGACACATCCCCTCTCTTCACAAATTTTGGTATTGAAGGCCCAGCTTACAATGCACCTTGTTTCTTAGTACCATTTTGGGAAAAATTCCTCTTATTGAATGGAAAGATCCCCTTCTTGATTTTATCATGCAAATAATTACTTTTTCTTTTTCTTTTTCTTAGTAAAAATGGAATTAATAAGTATGACAATGAAGTGGATTGCATGAGACTTTGTAGGCTCTTTCTTAATAAAATATTATAATAAATAATCCTAGTAGCATATTTGTGAGAACCTTTTTTTTGCACTGACATTATTCTTCCTCAATTTTTAATGCTTATACTGAAGATTAGAAAAGTCTATCTGACTGCAACTGCCTCAGATGAGGTTACAGAATTATGACTAAACTTTACCACTTCCCATCATTCTTCTACCAGTGAAAGGGGTAACTGCAGACTGAAGCCCACTGTAGTAGGCAGAACCTCCCACTTGCCCACAAGGATAAGTGAATGGATGTCATGATCACCTTGGGCTATTTATAAAGCAGTTTCTTTTTTTAACTTGTGTTACAAAATCTCATATTAACCATTTCTAAATGTATAGTTCAGTAGTATTAAGTATATTTACATTGTGCAACCAATCTCCAGAACTTCATCTTAAAATTGAAACTCATTACCAGTTAAATAATAACTCCTTATTCTCCCCTCCCCTTAGCTTCTATGAATTTGACTACTTTAGATGCCTCATATAAGTAGATTCATAGAGTATTTGTTTACTACTGGCTTATTTCACTTAGCACAATGTCCTCAATATTAATCCATGCTGTACCATTTGTAATAATTTTCTTCTATTTTAAGGCTGGATGATATCCCATTATGTGAAATAATACTACATTTTGTGTATGCATTTATAAATCTGTTGTATGAAGGTATAATTGATATAAAATAAACTGCACATATTTAAAGTGTACAATTTTTAAGGTTAGACATCTAAATACACCCATGAAACCACCACAATTGATATTGTGAGCATATCTGTCACCTGCAAAAGTATTTAACTTACCTTTGTAATTTCCACTTCTATTCTTCCTGCCCCATTTTCAGGCAACAACTGCTGCTACAGATTGGTTTGCATTGTTTAGAATTGTTTCTGTCTAGAGTAATTATTTGGAGATTCATCTATGTTATTGAAAATGCAGAGATTTCATTCTTTTTATCACCGATTAGTATTCCATAGTACCAGTATACAGTTTGTTTATGCATTCGCCTGTGATATGTATTTGGGTTGTTATAGTTTTTGTAAATTATAAATCCATGAGCATTACAACAACAGTTACAAATATATGGATGCTGTGAACATTCATGTTTAACTCTTTGTATGGATATTTTTTTAATTTCTCTTGGGTAACTACCTAGGATAAGATGGCAAGATCATATGCTAAATGTATGTCCAGCTATTTTTAAGAAACTGTCAAACTGTTTCCCAAAGTGGCGAACCGTTTTACGTTTCTATCAGTAACATATAATAGTCCCATTTCTTCCGCATTCTTGCCAATGTTTGCTATGATCAGTCTTTTCATTTTAGCCATTCTAATAGGTGTACAGCATTATCTCTTTGTGGTTTTGTTTTTCCTTAATGACTAATTAAGATGAGAAAAAGAAAAGATGAGTATCTTTTTATGTGTGTATTTGCAATCTATATATTTTCTTTGAGGAAATGCCTGTTTAAATCTTTGGTTCATTTTTGTTGTTGTATTATTGTTTAGTTTTTACTTCAAAACATAAACTCGACTACAATCCAACCAGACTTGGAATGGGACAAAAAAAAAAAACATGGAACCCAATATACTACAGCCAGAACACAAAGATTATAGGATATTCTGAGTAGGTGGGGTTACAGGGTACTCTCCTGAGCTACAGAAGGAATGGTCTGATGGATAAGATAAAACGCAGGTCAAATATTTTAGAGTTGTCCAAAATCCGCAATAGTGATCTTCTTGATGGCCTTGCCATTCCTGGACCAAAAGTACTCCATGGCTACCACAATATTTATGCTTCCTTTCACCTTTCCAAAGACCACATGCTTGCCATCCAACCACTCCGTCTTGGCAGTACAGGTGAAAAGCTGAAAACCATTGTGTTGGGTCCAGCATTTGCTATGGACAGGATGCCAGAACCCATATGATTCAGGATGAAATAGTGATCATCAAAATTCTTTTCATAGCTAGACTCGCCTCCCATTCCATTACGGCCTGTGAAGTCACTACCTTAGTACATATATCACAGAATACTTCTGCGAAAACAGGAACCTTTGTAATCAAATCCTTTCTTCCCAGTGCTCAGACCAAGAAAGTTTTTGGAACTTGGTCTACAAACAGCTTGTAAGAGATGTGGCCCAAGGGTTTGCAGTTGATGAGGATGTTAAAGAACACAGTGGGGTTGACCATTCTGTGCGTAGGTGGCTCCAGGGTGGTGGCATCTGCAAGTCCTGGTCCATTTTTTTGTTGAGTTGTTTACTTGTTATTGAATTTGGAGCTTTTAAAATGTATTCTGGACACAAGTCCTTTAGTAAATATATGATTCATAAATATTTTCTCCCAGTCTGTAACATTCTGTTAATTGTTCCTTTCAAAATATAGAATTTTTTATATAAAGTCCAATTTATGTATTCTTTTCTTCTATGGATGATGCTTTTGATGTAATGTCTAAGGAGTCTTAGCTTAATCCACGTTCATTAAGATTATTTTTGTTTTCTTCTAGAATGTTTTTTTATGTATAGAAATAAAAGTTTTTCTGTTGTTTTGCTTATTTGTTTTTGTTTTGGCATAGCACATCCAATTGTGCAAGCACCATTTATTGAAAGGCCGTTCCTCCTCCTCTGAGCTGACCTTGCCCTTTGTCAGAAGTCAGTCTTCCACAATATACAACATGTGTCTGTCTATTTCTGGGCTCTCTTCTGTTTTATTGTTCTAGTTGCCTGTTTTCATGCCAATTCCACACTCTCTTGGTTACTGTAATTTGAAGAAGTCTGAAAACCAGAAAGTCCTTTCAAGGTTGTTTTAATTATTCTCTGCCTGTTTCAGTTCCCTAAGAATTTTAAAATTAGTTTATCAGTTTCTTCAAAAATACTATTGGGATTTTGGATAGGATTATGTCAAATATATAGGCCAATTTGTTAAGAATTGGTGTTATAAAAATATTGAGTTTTATGATGCATGAACATAAAACTTGTTTTTTTAATATCTTTTTCATTTCTCTCAGCAATATATTATAGTTTTCAGTGTAGAGGCCTTGAACATATTTTATTACATTTATACTTAAGCATTTTATAGTTTTTGATGCTACCGTAAATAATATTTTAAAATTAAAATTTTCAATTCATTTTGCCAGTGCATAGAAACCCAATTTATTTTTGTATGAATATCTGTCAAGTTCTTATAATAGTGCTTGTGGTGAAATACACAGTTGGGCTCAGTGCATTCATGGAGACATGAGAAGCCCAAGTAAACACTGAAGTGACTGTTTTGACTGACTGATCCATTCGTGAGTGCTGAGGCCACAGCTCATTCTGATCTTGTGAACTATCTGCAGCAGAAGATGACTCGTTATTAAATCAGACTTTCAATCACCAGCCAACCTGCTACTAGTCCTAAGAAAATTGTAAAAGATGGCAAAAAGGTGGGAAATAATTTAGAAGTCTTGTGTTGTTTCCCTCTTGGGAAAAATGAAAGATTCACTAGGGATATTTTGAGAATGTTCTGCAAGAATGTTTTTTTTTTAATCCTCCATAGACCCATAATGACATTATAATAGGGGAGGAAGAAGCATCTTCATCCACTGTGCCCTTTTCTACATAAGACACCCACATACACACTGATAACCATCATATGTGGGATACACAGTGAACAGCGGTAGAAAACTCCGCCTTCATCTTCTCATCTTTTCTGAACCACTGGCGCGGTAGCTGGGTGAGGGTGCAGAGTGGAGATGGCAGGAAGGGCTGGCACACAGTGTGGTGTACAGAACGGGCAGCAGAAGACCCGTTTTGGCTGTATCCCTTTCTTGATATATGGTTCTGAATAAGATATTCTAACCTCACAGGACCTTGGTAATTTTTGGTTGTAGAAAAGAGAGATAATAAATTGCTCTTGCCACAGCCATTCAAATAACAACAACAAAAAAAATCTTAGCAGTTATGTATACACAGATGCACCTAGAGGAAGACAGTTAGTAGACAGGCTACAGAGTTGCTATGTATATACAGAAGTCAGATTGTCTAGGTCACAAAGTTCGGATTTGAAAAGAGCCAACCAGGGTCAACTGAATGGATACAGCTGTTGACCCAGGGCCTGACTAGGTGTGTACCAAAAGAGAATGAAACTGCCATTAATTCATGGATTCTTGCTGCTTCACTGAAAAACAGTTGCAAAGAATGGCATGGTTATTGCTGAAACCCTTCCCTGGGATATTGATTTAGGAAGTCTGCAGATTTTCTGAAGGGTTTGCTAAATTCCTAACAAGTGCACTGAAGTTCATTGATTCTATTCATTCTAATCTAAGTTTTCCCAGACAGACCACTGTTTACCATCTCAGTGACCTGGAAATACACTGGCTTCTGTTGGTCAGACTCATTTTATTACAATCTATCTCCATAAAAAGTCTAGCCAGAGAGATTGCAAACAGAGAGGAAATATTTAGTCAATTTCTTTCAAGTCTGCTGCCTAATATCTTGCTGACCGAATGATTGTGGGTGTTTGGCATGTGGATTAATGCAGAGGGACAAAGCAGGAGCCTCAACCTCATCATGTATTCATAGATCCCGAGAGCAGGGATTCTTGACCCTAGTTAGAATCCTATGTGGAGCTTTCAAATATTATTTCTGACATGGTGTCCCACAATGGCCAATTAAGTCATGATCTCTGAGGATGTGTTATGGATACTGAGATTGTTTAAGTTCCCAAGAAGATTCCAATTTACAGTCATGGTTGAAAACAACAGCTGGAGTTTTCTAAGGTGATTTAGAAACCATGCAAAGTACCTTAGAGATCACCTAATCCAATATATGAAGCAGATTAAAGTAGCTCTGGTTAATGTGGAGAGAAGCATTCTAGACTTCTGTCCATTTGCGGCATAGTGTGGATTAAGATGACAACTATTCAGATTATTGGTTGAAAATAATAATTGAATTCCATGTTTATTATTACTAAAGTGAGCATATAAAAATCAGAGAATTTGGTGATTGACCCAAGTAACAGCATTAAATATAAGGAGAAATTTCAAAGCATTGAGCTCAAATACATTGTAAACCAACATTAATCTTGTGTGCTATTTTATATTTGTGAAAACATAGTGTTTGACATTTCCATCCTGCCTTTATTTGAAGATCCAGGTTGCTAGACTTCAATTAAGTTGAAAGATGTAACATACTCATCCAATGGAGATCCCTACCATCTTGGGATATTTTTTTAGAGTTAGTGATTATTTAAAAGGTCATTTGTACCCTCAGATGATCTTTTCCCACCTTGCGGGTGACAAGGTGGGAGGAGTCAATGATTCTTGTCATTGCAGAAGGAAGGATGAGAGCTCCATTCTAAGGAAGGGAAATTGAGATGATGGAGCCAAATATCTATTAAGAGCACTGCCAGTGGTTCTGTGATAAGCACACAAATTCTTTTCTTATGTAGCCTCTATTCACATTTTTTACATTTGTGTCCTTTGATTGCAATTACAAGTTGTGCACAAATGTTATTATAGATGAATACTAAAGAATTGACTAAACAAAAGGGTAAGACATTGAGGATAATTACCATCATCCCAGCATGGAGGGGAAGCAGGAGGCAATATCATTTGTTTCCCTCAGACTCAGATGCTACATGTACATCACTCACACATTCTGTAATAAACTTAGAATATTTTCTTTGTTTCATTGTATTGCTGTGCTACTGTCCAGTGATCAAAACCTGGTGAAGGGCACATGCAGCTCTGCTATCCTGAGGCTACTGAACATACTTGTTTATATATGGTATGTGCACTTTGGGCATTCTGTGCAACTTGATTCCTGAAGTTCTTATTACTTTGTTTCTGAAGTTCTTCTCTCAAACCCTTCATTTCTTTCCAGGAATGCAGCCATAATTGAATCTATTCCAAGGAGAGAAAGCTAATCAGCTTTTATGTCTTGGTAATACTATATATTTCAAGACTGATTTGGAGGTGAGGGAGAAATTCTAGAAATCTTTGGAAACTGGAGATGAAAATCTAAACCTTAGAACAGATACATCCATAGAGCCCTGAAACTGATTTGCCCTCAACTTGGGGTACACTTTTATTTTGAAATACCTATATTTTGCATAGACTTGGGGAAACTTTTACCAGTGAATAACAAAAGTTGCATAGAAGAATGTTTGTAGCAGTGATTTTTATATAGCAAGACTGGATTGAGAACAATCTAAAAGTCCTTTGAAAGAATGATAAAACTGAGCTAAATGTACACATTGAAAAACTATACAACAACCGTGAAAATGATAGCTATTCACATTTATCTTGGATAAAAGTCCAACAATATCAAGTGCATAAACTAACATGTAATGGTAGTGGAATTATCAATTCTCATGACCACTTTTCAAAATAATCATCTTTATTATATTCAACAATTATTTAATAACTTATTAATAAATAATTATTGTTTATTATATTATTCATTGAAAATATAATAAATATTGTTGAGTGTTTATTATATCCCAGTTACTAAGTCATTTTATCCTTGTAAGATAAGTGGTATAATTTTAACCATTTTGTATGAGGAAACCAATACAGAAAGTTTAGGTAACTTGGTCAAAATCAAAAAGCTTTACATTGAACTCAGGCAGTCTGGCTTCAGAGTTTGCCCTCTGAACCATTATATTATGTTGTCCCTTACAAGTAGGTAAGCCAGCAATTTCAGTTATTGATATATGCCATATCAAAATTTTGCTCTTGGTGCAAAGAGTTGAGTATGTTCATAGCAATTATATTGCTAATAAAAAATAAAAACAACCTAAAAATCCATTGTTAAGAGAATAGGTAAATAATTGAGATATAGTCATATGGAAAAATATTATACATTAGTGGAAATAAAATAATTATACAAACTTCAAAATAATGTTGAGTGATAAGGGCAAAGGCAGGGAACATATATCATGTAAAAAATATATATGTATATGTATTAAAATACCTGGAAATTTACATTTGCATTATACTACCACAAATAACAGTGGCCAATTGTTATCTGAAAAAAAGTTCTACTTCACCTAAATCTTAAAAATGCAAAATTAAACACAAAGCAATGTGATCATTTTCTTTGCTTTTTGAATTGGGAAAATTTTTGCATGTTTTTAAAGTGTAACTGTTAATGAGACAATTTGAAAGTATATATTACAGCTTTTTCATGTGGTTTTTAAAACAATTTTTTTTGTAAAATTTCATGATAAAATAATCAGATGTTCACAAAGCTTATTTTTGGAAGTAACTTTATGAAAATAAAAAAAATTGGAAATAAAGTATATTAGCTTGCTGGGGCTGTCGTATGAAACTATCACAGATTAGGTGGCCTAAAACACCAGAATTCATTTTATCAGAATTGTGCAAGCAAAAAGTCCCAAGTCAAAGAGTCAACATATCTATTTCTTCTAAGTCCTGACTTGTTGAAGTGCAGATTGGCTCATGCTGCCTTTTTCCTGTGTACTCACACGGTCAGCCCTCAGTCTGCATTGTCTGCATCCGAATCTCCACTTCTTACAAGAACATCAGTCACGCTGAGTTAGGGTCTACATTAAGGATCTCATTTGAACTTAGTTATATTTGTAAAGGCCCTATCTCCAAATACAGTCTCATTCTATGTATGGGAAGTTAGAGATTCAACATATGGATTGGGAGAGCACAGATTTCAGTCCATAAATTAAATTAAATATTAAATAATAAAAAATGTGTTACAAAATAGCCTAATCCAATATAGCTAATAAAGAAATAGAAGCCATTAGAGACTTCCTCGATGACATGCAACACTGCACATTATATATTACATGAAAAACAGTTTTTAAAATATGAAAATATACTCCAACTTTGTTTTTAAAAGAACAAGATAACAAAAAAATTAATCATGGTTATCTCTGAATAGTAGCATCTTGTTTTTTTATTCTTGTGTATATTTATCTATAATAAATACTATTATTTTATAATCAGAAGAGTTTTAATTTACTGAGTAACAATAAATATATTAAGAGCAACATGCCCCAGTTACATTTATTCATTTATTAATTCAACCAATATTTATTGATTACCTATTTTATGCCTGGAAACCAGGGTCAGGAAGGAAAGTTTGGAGACTGCATATTTTTTTCTTTTTATGTAAAGTGTTTATATATTTACATGCTCATGCCCTAGGTTTATAAATTTGTGACTCAGAATTAAACTCATGCTTCAGAATTTTTAGGGCAACATCATCCAGTTCCATCATGCCCCTAAAACACAGGAGAGAGCCATGCAGGAGAACACAAAAAAAGAAGAGGCCATGACAAGTTTCTTGAAATATTTGAGAGGGTGCCGCACAGAAGAGCACATGACTTGTAGGCTCATTTTAGGGAATGGAGCTCATTTTAGGTTAAAAGTTTGATTATATATACAGAAAAAGATAATATTCTAAAAGTATCATTTGTATTCTTGGGAGGTAGGGAGTTTAGTGATGATGCTAAAGTTTACTTTACATCAGAACCATCTAAATGCTCTATAGCTCTGCCATCTAGTAGGGAAGTCACTACATGTAGCCACTTATGAGCACTTGATATATGGCCACTACAGTTGAAGCATTGGATATTTATTTTATTTTATTTAACTAATGTTAATTTAAATGTAAATATCAACATGTGGCTAGTGACACCTATTGAACAGCACAGGTCTAGCAGACTTCTTGGCATGGATACAACTGATTTGAAGGGTCAATGTGTCACCCAGTTGGAGTATACGATTCCTGGCCTGAGGCTGTATGATTCTTTGAACTTAAAGTGATGGGACAGTTTTTTTCTTCTATGGGGTATAAAAGAAGAAAAAGATATTCTAGTTGGAAAAGACAGATAAATGACTTGGATTGCCTAATTACTTTAAACACATGTTTGCCAAATGTGAAAGTGTGGTAGAGAGCAGACTATTCAATCTAATATGAAAATCCAGAATGCTTGTTATAATTCAGCTAAAGGTGACAGGGGACAAACATCTTTGAAACATAATATCATTGTAGCTACCACAATTACATTTATACAAATCACTTACACAACCAAATTTATAAATGAAATACTGAGACCCAAACAGTTTGAGTGACAGGACCTTATGTGCTACACTTACGTGAAGTTTTAGGCAGGCTGAGTTGAAGAGCAGCTTCTCAAACAATGCCAGTTTTAAAAATGACGAATGTCAGAGTGGATACTGCACCTCTGGTCAGCTGAGTGAGTCCAGTGCACATTCCTTCGCAACACAATGCCTTCTGAAAACCCATATAAACCAGCATATTAACATAACCAATGAATCAAGCAATGCCAAAGACCTAAAGTTCATTAGGTGCATGTTCTAGAACTTTAGCTTGAAATATCAATTTAGTTTAGAGAAAATGTGCTACATATGTTTCTTGTGACCAGCACTTGAAGGTTTATTTCTTAGACTATTCATGGAACAGAGAAAGCAGTGACCTATGTCTTTGACAGATATCTTATCTGTAATAAGCAGGGCTTTGAAGAGAGAACTGCTACTTCAAAACTAGTTGCCTGGGTTATAACAAGCATTAATGTCAGGAAAGTCAATTAAGAAGTGACCTCCAACAACAAGCCTTTGTCGTTTAGCATTAGTCCACATTCTTTGTCAGCCTCAATGTCAGTAACATTAATTGTTGCCCTTTTGCTTTGCATTGAAAGGTCATTAGGAAAAGTTAAGTCTCCTCTGTGTTCACTGACATTCCATCAAATAGGTTATCAAAGGAGCAGGGAGAAAATACTGGGTAAGGCATGATGAACTCTTTACCTATAGATGACTTCGAGCAGATCAGATTGTCACCTGCCAATTAGCTGTATGACGAGAAATGCTTTTCTTTCAACTTAATCCAAATACCGTACCTCATTGTGATAGTAGCAACAGTATGTTACCTTCACCAATGCGTAACCGTGTTTATTTCAATACGTGTTTAAAAATAGAATTTCCTATTTCTCTAAGCTTTCCTTTTCAGTGGCTATTTCTAACCGAAGACATCTGAGAGCTATCAGACTGAACTGCTATAGCTCAAAAAAAATGCGATAAATAAAAGTAGTGGATGTTATAGTGTAGTTAGGAAAAATCACTAATAGATACAAGTGAGAAAAGCTCATTTTATTTTTTTATCTACAAAAAATAGCTAATTTTTATTTATACCTTAATTGCTTCCACAGATACAATATTTAATCATTAATCAGCTCCACATTAATAAATTCAAGGGCATTATTACAGTCCACAGTAGCATCCTGCATTATTGGGCTCTATTGACCATTCTCTCTTGTTCATGATATTCTCTTGTTTCTTTGCATTTAGACAACGGAGAAACCACAATTTACATTCTGCCTCTAAAGATACACACATAATTCCTGTTAGTTTGCTTTCTAGATGTTTTTTCCCTTGGAAACCTTTTCACTTCAACATTCATCTCTGCGAGCCTAATTTTTTTTAATTTTAATTTTTTTTTAAGAAATTAATTGTTGTTCTTGTACAGTTTTCTGTCTTTTACTCCCAACCTAGCCCACTGTGCCAGCCCTCCCCACCTCCCTCCCATTTCCACCCCTCCTAGTTTTTGTCCATGTGTCTTTTATACTTGTTGCTCTAAACCCTTCCCCCTTTCCCCTGAAATTCCCTCCCCTCTCCTCTCTGGTGGCTGTCAGCCTGTTCTCAATTTCAGTGTCTTTGGTTATATTATCCTTGTTTGTTTATTTTGTTGATTAGGTTACTGTTAAAGGTGAGATCATATGGTATTTGTCTTTCACTGCCTGGTTTGTTTCACTTAGCATAATGCTCTCCAGTTCCATCCATGCTGTTGCAAAGGGTAGGAGCTCGCTCTTTCATTCTGCTGCATAGAATTCCATTGTGTAAATGTACCATAGTTTTTTGATTCACTCATTTACTGATGGGTACCTAGGTTGCTTCCAACACTTGGCTATTGTAAATTGTGCTGCTATGAACATTGGGGTGCATAGGTTCTTTTGGATTGGTGTTTCAGGGTTCTTGAGATATAATCCAAGCAGTGGAATTGCTGAGTCAAAAGGTAGATCCATTTTTAGTTTTCTTAGAAAAATCCATACTGTTTTCCATAGTGGTTGTACCAGTCTGCAATCCCACCAAGAGTGCACTAGGCTCCCCTTTTCTCCACAACCTCTCCAATGCTTGTTGTTTGTTGCTTTGTTTAGGCGATTCTGACTGGTGTGAAGTGGTATCTTATTGTGGTTTTAATTTGCATCTCTCTGATAGCTAGTGATACTGAGCATCTGAGAAAAGCTCATTTTAATTTGGGAGTATGTTTTGAAACCATGGGTAAGAACCATAGAAGTATAGATATTCTATGCATGAAAAATTATTTCTGATTGGATATTTAACTTTACATAGAGAAGAAGAGCTAGTGAAATTATAAGTGTTTCAACTTATCTGTTTCAACTAATCTGTTTCAACTTGTTTTATTGAGAAAATGGGATAATACATGCATCTATAAATATCTTGATTCCTTATGACAAAAAAAGTATATACATTTTTGCCAGTGTCACTATAATCATGATTATAGTAAATGAAGGAAAAGCATGTGTTGTCATATGTATGCTTTGCTATAAATGGAATTTTGGAAGATTAAGATCCTGGATGAGCAATAACATCAATAGTATTTGATTTTACAGGTGTGACACTCTAGAACTCCAAATTCCTAAGATGAGGAACATGCAGCTTTAAAGAATAATCTGAACCAAAGACTATGGGCTGGCTTCTTATAAAAACATTTGCTTTTCCTAAAAGCTTCAATGCTACAAAATAGATAGGGTAATAGGTATAGGTCTTTGATAATATGTTGTCTTACTTTGAGCTTTAATTTGTACAGTGGTGATTGTAATTCCATAAAGTGCCTTGTTTGTGTGAATACACACATTATATTCAAATGCATCACTGGGGAGATACTTTTTTTATATTTATTTTTAAATGTCTACTATTTAGTAAAGTAATATAATAAAATGGGAAGAGTATCCTATGTAAATTTGATGATGAAATGTATTCCATTCTTATTACTGAAGTTTGCTTCCTATTAGGATTAGGTGGATGTAAAAGCTGCAAGGATTGATTACCACAGAAATTCAATATTTCCTTTAATAGAAAAAAGTTAGCATTTTCTTTTTTAATCATTTAAAAGATACTACTACAGGCAGTTGGTTTGTTGTTCCTTGGTTCTCCTAGAATGCTAGTGATTTCTGTATGTACTCTATAGGTTAGTTCATAATTTTGACCCTGCTTTTGATAAGTTGCATTTCCAGCTGGTTCTATGAGAAGGTCATGCACACATTGTCTTGGTGTCAAGCAGAAAGTACCGGCTCCTCATCAGAGCCCTGTGGCTTTTAATGAGGGTTGCCATCAGACAGGTATTTGAATATTGTTTGGCAGCCCTGTGTCTCATTATTATACTTTGCTTCAAACTTGGATTAAAGAAGAGCTGCAAGAAAGATCCTGGCAAAACTATGATATTTACTTTTTGTATAAACTTTTGCAGTACATCAAACTCAAGAAAAATCTCATGTTTGTTAGCAATAGTTAATTGGACTCCCACAAACATCAAGTGTGGGTCCCTTTAATTAGGCAGCCTCAACACAAATGGAGTGGTTATCGATACCAAAATGGTCTCTTCATCCCTGGGTGGCAGAGGGATGACAGTAACCTGTAGGGAGAGTGTTATGCCTGCTTAGAGGGAGAGATGGAAGATGCTGTTAAAAATAATCTGCTATTCAGGTATTGTAGAAAACACCCTTGCCTCACCTCAGAGATTAAAGGGGTGTGTTGGTGCTGGTAGGTGTGCAGGCAGGCATGCTGTTAGAGGGACTATTAAACATTGAAGAAGGAGAGTAAAAGATGGCCTATATCCAACCTACTTGAGACTTCTTTTCTGTTTCTTTTTCTGGTAGTCTTAAAATGGTCAAGAAACAAAGGGGTGAGAAGATACTCAATTGCTGGAATGTTTGTAATGAAGACAAGGATGGCTCCAGCATCTTCTTAGTCATTGGATAATGAGGAAGTCAGAGTAACCATTCTTCTCTCCCTCTCTTAATCTGTATTACAACAATTTAGTATGCTTGAGTTAGACCAGTCTGTTAAAAGTAGAGAATTTTAAAAGGGAGAAAATGATCCATATCCTATAATGAAAGTGTGTAGTGGACCCTCAATAAAAGAGTCTTCTCCTTTACCTCTAGCCAATTCTCTTACTGACACCTAAAGAAGGATTTTCATTTCTTAGGATAAGATTATTACTACTATTATGAAAACGAATACTGCTGACACTACTACTGCTACCAGTAATAATAGCTGCTGTGGAGGTTAATATTATATGTCAAGTTGACAAGTTCAAGGCAACCTAGATAGCTGACTAAAAATTCTTTCTGGTTGGATCTGTGAAGGTGTCTCTGGACTATGTCTCTGGTTCTATTTTGCCTGCTTGTTTGTTTTGTTGATTAGGTTCCACTTATAGGTGAGATTATGTGGTATTTGTCTTTCACTGCCTGGTTTGTTTCATTTAGCATAATGCTCTCCAGTTCCATCCATGCTGTTGCAAAGGGTAGGAGTTCCTTCTTTCTTTCTGCTGTGTAGTATTCCATTGTATAAATATACCATTGTTTTTTGATCCACTCATTTACTGATGGGCACTTATGTTGCTTCCAGCACTTGGCCATTGTAAATTGTGCTGCCATGAACATTAGGGTACATAGGTTCTTTTGAATTTGTGTTTCAGGATTCCTATGTTATAATCCAAGCAGCAGAATTGCAGAGTCAAAATGCAGTTCCATTTTTAGTTTTCTGAGGAAATTCCATACTGTTTTCCACAGTGGCTGCACCAGTCTGCATTCCCACCTACAATGTACTAGGGTTCCCTTTTCTCCACAACCTCGCCAGCACCTATTTGTTGATTTGTTTATGATGGCATTTGGACTGGTGTGAAGTGGTACTGTAATATCGATAAATTCTTTAAGTTTGTTGGAGTCATCAAGGGTCTCTCCCTGGAGGAAATAGTAACTGAGTTGAGTATTGTACACCAAAAAACTGAGTTAAGCAAGTGAAAAGAAATGGTGTACTTCAAAAAGATAAAATAGGATGTACAAAGGCAGACTTAGAGGAAAATGGCAATGAATTCTGAGCAATTGGGATTTAGGTTCGGGAGAGAGGTGGAGGCTTGTGAGAGGTCTGGTTAAAGTACTGAGAGAGCAAACCAGGAAGGACCTTGGAGGTCATGACAGGACTGAATTTTATCCAGTGGACAGTCCCTGGGTGATCGCATGTACTAATCCAGACAGGAAAAATAAGGGCTGAACTAAAGCAGTGGCCATAGACTAAAGCATGCAAACAGATGTTGCCCTTGTTGTTGGAGTATGTGGGGAACTTTCAGCACTGTAGAGATTGTAACCCCCCACAAACTACATTGTATATCACCAAGTTCTGTCCACTGCAGGAAGGGGGTTCAGTAACAGCACTATAACCAGAGTCTGGACAGTAGCCCCTGGGTAGTGATTCCTCACTGGGATGGTTTTCTCTGTTCCCCAAACTTCCCAACAAAGTTAAGAGTCACATTTTCCTAATAATTTGTTATTGATACTAATTTAAAAGTTCTTTTGAAAAATAAGGACAATTAACTTAAAGCAGGCAATTTATTTTTTGTGTGTATACATGCTTGCATACATGCTAATTCTATCAACCTTGGTCATATACTTGATCTTTCTTGAAATAAATCATGAGTTTGGCCTTGGGGAAAAGCTAGGCCATCTTTCTAAGCTAATCGATACTGGAATAACTTTTAGTTATTAGTCAAATATGCAAAAAAAGCATCAATCAATGGTATACATTTATAAATACCTTTGATACTGATTGATGCCTTTTCTTGCATATTTGACTAATAATGTCAGTGTTGTGAAACAAAACAGAATATAATTATATCTCTATTCTCAAGTTGCTAAAATGTAATTAGGGAGAGAAAATATCATTGTTTAAATGTTTGTAGAATAGGCTATGAAAGCCATAGGAGTTCAGAGAACAGGTCAAAGCAAATATGCTTAACTGGTGGTGGGAAAATATTTAGAAGATTTTTGCTGAGCAAAAAGAAGTTAGGAAGTTAGTAATCCTAGTATTGAGGGTGGGTGGGGTGTGTGGTTTAGGTGCAGATGGTCAAGAACATTTAACATGAGGCAAGAAATTTTGTTTTATTGGATGAGTTGTGAATAGGAGAATATATCAATGAGGGCCTTATTTGCAAGGGTGGGGAGTAATGGACTGCTGTTACAGTGGTATGTGGATTGTCTGCTCTCTGCCCCACTGTGACGTTAGTAAAACCTTACTGTCCTCACCTGGTTCCCCTATGAAAACTGAGGCTGAGATAAGGGCTTGCATGGATGTGGTTTATCTTGCAAAGTTACCCCAGGAATCAGGAGAGTAGGACTGAGATGAGGGAAACTGGGAGGGAGGACAAACTAATGAAGGGTTCAGTACTAAGCAGGCCCTGTGAAGGCAGCTGGGGCTGGTCAGGCTGGGACCGTCTGAGGAGTATCTCACAAAATGACCACCCAAGTGATGGAAAAGTAACAGTTATGCACAAGTGCCCCACAGGGTATTAACTCACTCATTCTTTCTATGACATTAGCATGAGTGCTTGCTGCTAAGTCAGGGAAGCCCAAGAACAGACCTGAGAATTCTAGGTGGAGCTGAGAGTAGGTGCTGTCATGATAACTTTGTCAAAGGTGGTACACTTGCTGTAAGGGCTGAAGTTGAAGATCAGCTGGGAAGACCTGACCCTGAGAAGGGCACGAGGTGACAGATACATCCATCATTTCATTCTGATAGGAGCAAAGCCTATAAGAATTACAAACTTTTACAAAAATAAATTCAGATTTATTATTGGCAAAACAGCATTTTAATAGTGGGCTAACAAAGTGTTGTCTAGACATCATTTGAGCATATCTTTTAATGAATAGTTAAAAATGGTTTGTTATTAATGTCATATTTCTCAAAATCTAATGTGATGGTTGGCACAGAGCAAGTGTTCAGTACTATGCATGGAAGGACAGAGTGTGTCAGCTCATGCAAACAGGCTCTTCAAAATGCTTTAGGAGTGACATTCCTCAGTACCATTTGAACAGCAATGGTGTCAAGAAATGGAGCAGAGGGCTTCCTATTTTTAAAAAATTAATTTATTTTGCAAATATTTACAGACAGCATCAGGAAAAATTATAACTTACCTTTATTTTATTTATTTATTTTTTAAATTTTATTTTTGTTCAAGTACAGTTTTCCACCTTTTCCTCCAACCTCTTCTCATCACCCTAACCATCCCCACCTCCCTCCCCTGATTCCACTCCCCTCTTGGTTTTGTCCATATATCCTTTACAATTGTTCCTGAAAATCCTTCACCCTTATAGCTTACCTTTAAACCAAATTATTTCACATTATAATTGTTTAGTATTTGAAGGAATGTGTTCCTTTTTTAAAAACAAATTAAACCTCTTCGCTGCCTCTACCTAAAATGTTCTATAATCTATAGTGACTGGGAATGGCCTCATGTACAAGTCAAGATGGGAAAGAAGTGCGACAAAAAGGTTATATATGAATTAATTAAAAATTATTTTGTAAATTTTGTAATCTGCTAATAATGTATAAATTATTTGTAGATATTATGGTGATGTGTGTTATTTTCAAGAAGTGGAATTGTATCTTTTTTCTTTCAAATGCTTTTTATACACTGAATAAATCGGTAAGCAAAAATTTACTGAATACCCGCTGTCTCCACGCAGATTTGTTTGAAATAAGTTTCTTTCTTCTTTTATTGTTGTTCAAGTACAGTTGTCTCCATTTTCTCCCCATTTCTTCCCCCACCCCAGCCATCCCCACCTCCCACCCTCGATCCTGCCTCCCTTTGGCTTTGTCAGTGTGTCCTTTATACATGTTCTTTGAAACCCTTCCCTTCTTATCCCCCATTATTTCCTCCCACCTCCCCTCTGGTTACTGTCAGTTTGTTCTTAATTTCAATGTCTGTTTATATTGTGCTTGCTTCTTTGTTTTGTTGATTAGGTTCCACATATAAGTGAGATCATGTGGTATTTGTCTTTCACTGACTGGCTTATTTCACTTAGCATAATGCTCTCCAGATCCATCCACACTGTCATGAAGGATAGGAGCACCTTCTTTCTTTCTGCTGCATAGTATTCCATCGTGTAAATGTACCACAGTTTTTTGATCCACTCATTTACTGAGGGGCACTTAGGTTGCTTCCAGCACTTGGCTATTGTTAATTGTGTTGCTATGAACATTGGGTTGCATAGCTTCTTTTGAACTGGTGTTTCAGGATTCTTAGAGTATAGTCCCAGCAACAGAATTTCCAGGTCAAAATTCAGTTCCATGCCCTGGCTGGTGTGGGTCAGTGGATTGAGCACTGGCCTGTGAACCAAAGGATCACTGGTTGTATTCCCAGTCAGGGCACATGCCTGGGTTGTGGTCAGGTCCCCAGTGGGGGATGAGTTAGAGGCAACCACACATTGATGTTTCTCTCCCTCTCTTTCTCCCTCCCTTCCCCTCTCTCTAAAAATAAATAAATAAAATCTATTTTAAAATGCAGTTCCATTTTTAGTTTTCTGAGGAAATTCCATTCATTTTCTACAGTGGCTGCACCAGTCTGCATTCCCACCAACACTGCACTAGGGTTCCCTTTTCTCCATACCCTCACCAGCACTTGCTGTTTGTTGATTTGGTTATGATGGCCATTCTGGCCAATGTAAAGTGGTATGGCATTGTGGTTTTAATTTGCATCTTTCTGATGGCTAGTGATGCTGAGCATTCTTTCATATGTCTCTGGGCCCTCTGTATGTCCTCCTTGGAGAAGTTTCTTTTCATGTCCTTTGACCATTTTTTAATTAGCTTGTTTGTCATCTTGGAGTAGGGTCATGTGAGTTCTTTATATATTCTGAAGATCAAACCTTTTTCTGAGTTATCATTTGCACATATTTTTTCCTATACGGTTGGCTCCCTTTTCATTTTGCTGATGTTTTCTTTACCCATGCAGAAGCTTTTTATTTTGATGAAGTTCCATTTGTTTATTCTTTCTTTTATGTCTCTTGCTCTAGGGGACATATCAGTGAAAATATTGCTCCATGGAATATCTCAGATTTTCCTGCCTATGTTCTCCTCTAGAACTTTATGGTGTTGTGACTTATATTTAAGTCTTTTAACTATTTTGAATTTCTCTTTGTGTGTGGTGTAAGTTGGTGGTCAATTTTCATTTTTTGCATGTAGCTGTCCAGCTCTCCCAACACCACTTGTTAAAGAGGTTATTTTTACTCCATTTTATGTTGCTGCCCCTTTGTTGAATATTAATTGACCATAGTGGCATGGGTTTATTTCTGGATTCTCTATTCTGTTCCATTGATCTATATCAACATGATAAAGGCCATGTATGATAAACCTACAGACAGCATCATATTCAATGGGCAAAAACTAAAAGCTTCCCCACTAAGATCAGGAACAAGAGGAGGATGTCCACTTTCACCACTCCTATTCAACATAGTATTGGAAGGCCTAGCCAAGCAGTCAGACAAAAAACAGATATAAAAGGCACCCAAACTGGAAAGGAGGAAGCAAAACTGTCATTATCTGCATATAACATGATAGTGTACATCAAAAATCCTACAGACTCCACCAAAAAAACTGTTCGACCTAATAAGTGTACTTGGCAAAACAGCAGGGTACAAAGTCAATATTCAGAAATTGAAGGCATTTTTGTATATCAACAATGAAATATTAGTAGCAGAAATCAGGAAAAAATCCCGCTTGCTATAGCAACAAGAAAAATAAAGTACATAGGAATAAACCTAACCAAGGAGGTAAAAGACCTGTACTCAGAAAACTGCATAACACTGAAGAAAGAAATTAAGGAAGACACAAACAAATGGAAGCATGTACCATATTCATGGATTGGAAGAATTAACGTTATCAAAATGTCCATACAAACCAAAGCAATTTATAGATCCAATGCAATCCCTATTAAAATACCAATGACATATTTCAGAGATATAGAACAAACATTTCAAAAATTTATATGGAACCATGAACAACCCTGAATAGCCACAGCAATTTTGAGAAAGAAGAATAAAGTAGGAGGGATCACAATACCTGATATCAAACTATATTACAAGGCCACAGTAATCAAAACATTCCAGTACTGGCATGAAATAAGTTTCTGCTCCCATCTGCACCCATTCCTTTTCTTTTCTGAAGGTGATTATTCACTTACTAAGAAGTTCCTAGATGATAAATTTTAATTACAAACCACAGATATTTGACTGGGAATGCTCTCATCATGCTCTGGGAAACCATGCTTTGGAGTGTTCCCTGCAGATCTTCTTCTGAGGCTTGTAAACTAGAGAGTCAGCTGTGATTTGGCCATAGAGTAGGCTCGGGGCTCTTACTCCTGGACTTCAGTAGGTTAACATTTCTATCAGCTATGGAGCTTTGAATCTGAGTTGTCACTTCAGAGATATGTTTGTTGGTTTAAATTTTGCAACATTGTCTGGTCCTACAAGGTCCCAGGATTTCTTATGACAAAATCATAGGTATAGGAGATTCTACTTTCATGGTGAGTAGTTAATTTTAACTTCAAGTCATTTTAATCCATAACAATGAATGGTTTAATTTTAATGAGCTTATTCATGAAAGACAATATATAACATGGAAACCAGCTGAAGTATGATTCATTTTTGTTTCAGATTGTATTTTGTCAGAATTCCGAAGAAATTAGGAAAATGGAGTCAGAGCTGGCCAATGATTATTTATGTTGAATTGTAAAACTCTTGGTTATCCCATCTAACATATTTATCTTAAACTTTATATGCCAATGCTTATTGAAATTCTCTTTCCTGGTGTAATCTTACATTTCAATATCAGCAGTCTCTTGTTTAAAAAAATTACTGCTTGAAATATTAGAAGTTAGCACTTGATTGTGAAGCGTGATATAGCAAACTGTGTTTAAATATAGGCCCTCCCCTACTTTCATGCATATGTTCATAAAAAATGGAATGAAAAGTAAAGCAATTAATATATACTAAATAGAAGAATTTTAAAATATTAAAAATTCACAATGTCACCTCCCTTTTTTGTTAAAATCTTTTTCATCTAAGAAGATGTCATCATTACCTACTTATTTGCTCAAACAATTTATATGGATAATCACTCTTAAGGCCTCATTTCCATTTCATTATTGGATATTTGGTCCTGTCCAAAATGTCCACAGGGATGTCTGGTCCATGCAAAATGGTCCTTGGGATTTAGTACTATTCAAAGTGTCCATGGCTACATTTGGTCAGGGCCAAAATGTTCTTTATATTTGGCTCTGTCCAAAATGTCCATGCTTATAAAACATCCCTGGGTTCAAATGGCTTATAATGTTTATTTCTAATTTAGGCTTACAGGATTAATATATTAAAAATGCTATCACATTTTATCAGTTCAGTAATTGTTGTAGTTGTATGGCCCATAATAACCCTGAATGCTTCAGTAGCTCAGCTGTTAATGGCACATGGGGTAGGTAGCAGGATGGCCAGGCACCAAATGTTTCTGTGGACATTTTAAACAGGATCAAATGTCCTACACATTTTCCTTCACCATCACCAGTCCAGCAAGACTAGTGGATCATTTCCCAAAATATATATCTGTTCACCTGTCTATTTTCAGGGCCACCATTCTATTCCATATGTCATTCTCAAGTTGAAAAAGTTTCCTTCCACTCCTAGTTTGCTGAGAATTGTTATATTGGAAGGTGTTAAATTATTTTCAAATGCTTTTCCTGTGTCCACTGAAGTGATCATATGGTTTTATTCTTTCTTTTATTAGTATGATGATTACATTGATTGATTTCTCAACCTTAAATTCCCAGGATAAACTTCCATATAATTCTAATGTATTATTCCTTTGTATATTTTGGATTTTATTTGCTAATATATTCTTAACAAATTTTTATGTCTATGTTTATGATGACTATGGCTCTGGGATTCTCTTTTCCTATGTCTTAATCTATTTTTGATATCAGGGTAAAATTGGCCTCATAAAATGAGTTAGAAATTGTTTCTGACTCTATTTTGAAAGTGTAAGATTGGCATTACATCTTCCTTAAAAGTTTGAAAAAAATATTTAGTGAAGCTATTTGAGCCTGGAGAATAGAATTCTCTATTTGGGGGGGGGGGCAAAGGGTGATGGTTAAGCATGTATTCAATTTCTTTAATTTATTTAGAGCAGTACAGGTTTTCTACTTTTTCTTAAGTTTTGATCATTTGTGTCTCTCAAGGAATGTGTCCTTTCCATATAGGTTGTTGTATTTTTTGGCATTAAGTTTTTTTTTATATAATATATTCCCTTGTTACCTTTTAAAGTCTGAAGGCTCTGTAATGATGTCACCTCTTTTACTGCTGTTACAAGTTATTATGCTTTGTCTCTCTTCCTTCCCTGCTTCCCTCCCTCCTTCCCCTGCTTCCTTCCTTCCTTCCTTCCTTTCTCCTTCTCCTTCTTCTTCTTTCTTGATTTTTTCTCTTAAATATTTTAATTTTATTGATTTTATATATTGGTCTTTTATTGTCTATTTCATGGATTCCTGCTCTTATATTTAATTACCAATTTCTGCATATTTTAGGCTTACTTAATTCTTTTTCTAATTTCTTAGGGTTGAAGTATAGATTAATCATTTCAGACTTCTCTTTTTTTCTAATATAAATGTTTAGTGCTGTGTATTTTTCTCTAAGCCTTGCTGTAGTTACATGCACAAATTGTGATATATTTTTACTATCATTGATTCTGTATTTTTTAACCTAATATTTATTTAGAAATATGTGGTTTAATTTTCAAAGATCTGGGACTTTTCTGGCAATCTTATTGTCATTGAGTTTTAAGTTAATTACATTGAGATTAGATAACGTTCTCTGTATGACTTCAAACTTTTAAATTTATTGAGGTTTTTTTATTGATCAAATATAGTTTATCTTGGTAAATGTACCATTGCATTTGTAAAAATTGAGCAGCATTATCAAATATTTTGATTTAATTGGTATTTTGTGGTATAGTGTTTTATAAATACCAATTAAATTAAAATATTTGATAGTGCAGCTCAGATTTTACATGCCTACTGATTTTTGCTTGTTATTTAATAAATTTCTTAGAAAAATTGTGTTAAAATCTTCATGCAAAATTATGTAATCATATGATTTTTCCCTACAATTCTCTAATTTTGCCTCCTTTTAAAAAAACTTCTATTATTAGGTGCTTTCATATTTATGATGGTTATCTTTTCCTGATAAATTGACATTTAAAAGAATTTCATGTGTACAATTTCATTTTTTTATTGATCACTTCTTGCTGTTTCTAGAATTACAGTGGTGGAATTGAAAGAAATATTAAAGTTATGCAACACAGCATCCTCATTTTATAAATAATTGAATCAGAACTATTTTTACCCATTGTTCCTACTTTTTTAAAATTAATTTTTATTCTTCAATTACAGTTGACCTACAACATTATGTTAGTTTCAGGTGTAGAACCCAGTGAGTAGATATTATGTACACACTCAATGATCATCTCAGTAAATCTAATATACTATAGATGTTATTGCAATATTATCAACTATATTCTGACACTATACATTGTTATTACTTTATTGACTATATTCTCTATGTTCTACTCGTATCACCATGACTATTCTGTAACTACTAATTTGTACTTATTAATCCCTGCACCTTTCCCCTATTCTCCCCCTTCCCCCTCCCAATTTGTAACCATTCTAATGATCTGGCTATCTATAATTCTGTTTCTGTTCTGCTTGTTCACTTAGTTTGGTTTTTAGATTCAATTGTTGATAGTTGTGAATTTGTTGCCACTTTAATATTCATAGTTTTGACCTTCTACTTTTTCTTAAATAAGTTCCTTTAACTTTTCATATAATAATAGCTTGGTGTGATGAACTCGTTTAGTTTTACCTTGTCTGGAAAGCAGTTTATCTGTCCTTCTAATGACAGTGTTATTTCCCATTAGACTGTCAGCTGATTTCTCAAAAGAAACTGTAGATTATAAGGGACTGGAAAGAATTATTCAAAATAATGAAAAGCAAGGACCTACAACCTAGATTACTCTATCCAGCAAATATATGATTTTTTTTTGTTTTATAGATTCAATTTTTGATAGATATGTATTAATTGCCATATAATTGTTCATTTTTAAAAACTTTTAAATCTTTATCTTCTTAAAGAAGGCCCTTTAACATTACTTGTAATACTGGTTTGGTGATGATAAACTCCTTCAGCATTTTTTTGTCTGGGAAGCTCTTTATCTGTCTTTCTCAATCCTAAATGATAGCTTTGCTTTGCTGAGTAGAGTAATTTTGGTTGTGTCTTCTTGCTTTTCATCACTTGGAATATTTCTTGCCAATTTCTTCTGGCCTGCAAATCAGCTAATCTTATGGGAGGTCCTTTGTAGGTAACTAAATTTAAGATTCTCTTTATTTTCAATATTTAGAATTTTAATTATGATGTATCTTGGCATAGGCTTCTCTGGGTTCATCTTATTTGGGACTCCATGCAGTTCCTGAACTTCTATGTCTATTTCCTACAGTATGTTAAGGAAATTTTCTGGCATTATTTTTCAAATAGATTTTTGATTTCTTGCTCTTTCTTTCCTTCTCTGAGCATACTCATAATACAAATGTTGGTATACTAGAAGTTGTTCTAGAGACTCCTTCACTATCCTCAAATTTTTGGATTCATTTTTATTTTTGCTATCCTTGTTGGGTATTTTTTGCTTCCTTGTATTCCGAATTGCTGATTTGATACTTGGCTTCATCTACACTACTGTTGATTCCATGTAAATTATTCTTTATGTCAGTTAGTGTATCCTTTATTTCTGACTGTTTTTTATTGTTCCTATGTTCTTTTTTATGCTGTTGAAGTTCTCTCTAAACTCACTACTTCTCCCCTGAATTCATTGAACATCCTTATAACCAGTGTTTTGAACTCTGCATCTAGAATATTGCTTGTGTCCATTATTTAGTTCTTTTTCTGTAATTTTTTTTTCTTTCTTTTGGGACATGTTTCTTTGATTCCTCATATTGGTAGCTCTTCTGTGTTTATTTCTGTGCATTATATGGAGCTGCTATGTTTCCCAGGTTTGGTGGAGTGGCCTAATGTAGTAGGTGTCCTGTCTGGGCCAGTGGCACAGGTTTACTGATTACCCAAGCTGGGCACTCAAAGTGCACCCCTGGTTTGGGTTGTGTACACCCCCCACTTATATTTGAGCCTTGATTGGTGCTAGCCCATCAATAGGAGAGATTTGCTTCCAGACCTGTTGACTGTAAATACTGGCTGTGACCACCCTGGAGGATCAACTCTGCAGGGGTCCACCCCACATAGTAGGACTTACTTCATCAGGGTTCCAGTGCAGGGTGATGCAGCCCCTTGAATGTGTCTCTTTTGGAGGTGGTTAGTTGGTGATTTGGCATGGTGATTTGGCTTTCCACCAGGTGCTTTGACTCTGGAGCCTCCTGGGAGGTGTAGGCCAAGGTCAGCTTGTCATCTGTGTTCTGCCTAGGGTCACTCAGCATGAGCTACAAAGCATTCTCCAGTTGGCTGCTACGTGCACTGGGCTTGGAGGTGCCAGGAGAAGCCAGGAGAGGCCAAATTGCAAACCAAGGTTGGCTGCTGCTAGTGCCAGTCCGGGGGCCACTTTGTGAGAGGTACAGTGCACACTGAGGTCAGATGCTACTTGTTTAAGAGATGTTAGAAATGTCTGAAGCCTAGCAATACAGGCCATTCATATTAAAAACTACTAGAAACAGCTTGGGTAGCCTTGCTAGTTGGGTAAGGCAGGGTCTCAGGGAATCACCAGTAATAGCCACATTAGTGAAGACTCATACGGTGCCTGCCTGCAGGCTTTATTGGGGGAGGGTTCAGGAAAGGAACAATGGCCTCTGCCAGCACCTCTGTCACTGAAAAACTCCTCCAGCTCTTGCTCTGATGTCAGATACTTCAGTTCCTCTCTTTACGTCTCTGGTGCCTTTTGAGCTTCTTCCCTAATGCTGAAGCTCAGAGAGATTGAATCCGAGTAAGTCCATGCATGGTCCCTTTGAAAGGAACTGCCTGGGACTCCAGAGCACTCTGTCTCACTCAGTCATAATTCCCACTGATTTTTACAGCCAAAAGTTATGGGGACTTCTTTTCCTGGCACTGGAACCCTGGTCTGGGAGACCTGGTGTGGGGCTGGGTCCTCTGTTTTCTTGGGTAGTCTTTCGTAGGTGAGATATCCCTCCCAATTTTTATATGCCACATGTAGGTTTAGGACCAGCCCGCTCCTTGTCTCAACCCCTTTTATTAGTCTCAGTGTTGCTTCTTTATATGGTAAGTTGTAGGGTTTCTTTTCGACTAGATTTCAGGCAGTTCTGAATGATGGTTATTCTGTAGTTTACTTGTAATTTTGATATGGTTGTGGAAGGATACAAGTAGAGGACCATATTTACCTCCACTGCCATCTTGATCAGAAGCCAAATTGACACTTTAATTATTATAGTTATCTTTTCTTTATGATCAACACTTGTCTTCATATCTACTTTCTCTAATAGATATATAGGTATTATAGCTTTCTTAGTGTTTGCATAGTGGATCTTTCCATTCTTTTTTTCTAGCCAATCTACCATTATGTTTTAAGGTGTGTCTCATTATAGATAGCACAAAAGTAGGTTTTTTATATTATTTTGAGAATTTCTACCTTTTAAGTGAAGTATTTTGTTAAATTAATCTTTAATATAATAATTGAAATCTTCTGTATTTGAGTCTGTATTTTTACTTGTCTCTTTTAGCTTTCATTCTTGTTTCTCTTTTCCTAATTAAAAAAAAATTGAATATTTTTTAGAATTTGAAATCTATGCATTTTTGAATTATATTTTTTTTTACTTTAAAAGGCTGTTTTATATATAACAACAAACAGTATTAGTTTCTCACAGTCCACTTACAGTTAATATTATTGTACTTGAAATAAATTATAATCATCTTGCAAACATATAGGTCCATTTTTCTCCTTTATGTTTACATATAAAACATAAAGCCACTGTATGTATATTTGTGATATATATCATAAATACACTTTAAGATCCTGAAATAAAATATTTTAAATTTTGTTTTAAATATTTGAGTACTTCATAAGGAAACAAAGCTGATAAAAAGGGAAAATTAAAAATAACTTACATTTATCCAGACATTTATCATTTCCGTATTTGCCATTTATTCATATATTTTCCAGTTTGTTTTTGTTTTTGGTTTTTTTTTTCAGTAATTCAAGTTTCTCTCTGGAGTTACCTTCCTGCTGCCTATAGAATTTCCTTTAGTATTTCTTGTGGTGCATGTTTGCCTCTGTTGATCTCTGAAAAAGTTTATATTTTTATTTTCTTCTTTTTGTTCAACTTTATAGAGGTATAATAGAAAAATAAAAATTGTATATGCTAAGGTGTACAACATGTTTTGATATATACATATATATAGTTAAATTATTACCACAATCAACTTAATTCATATACCCATCACCTCACAAATTACTTTTTCCGTGTAGTGAGGACACTTAGGATTTACTCTCTTAGCAAATTTCAAGTGTGAAAAAGTAAAGTAATAAAGTAAATTTAATAAAGTAGATTTAATAAAGTAAAATCAGGCTGTTGTACACTTAATCTCCAGAATTTATTAATTTTATAGAAAGATGTGTACCCTCTGATCAACTCACTATTTTCCCCAACCTCCAACCCGTGATAATCATTGTTCTACTCCCTGGTTCTACGAATTTGGCTTCTTGGATCTCATGTAACTGAGATCATACAGTATTTGTCTTTCTCTGTTTAACCTATTTCACCTAACATGATATCCAGAGGTTCATTCATATTGTTGCAAATGTCAGGATTTTCTTCATTTTTGTATTTGAATAATATTGTTTATCAATCTAGATCTGTTGATCTATCTTAAAGTCTCCTTAATCTTTTTTTTGTACTTAAGTTCATCTAGTAAATTTTTATTTCAGAAATTTATCCTAGAACTTTCATTTGATTCTTTTTCATTGTTTCTGTTTCTTGGCTGATGCTTTCTATTACTTTGATTATATTTTTATTTATTGAAAACATCTTTTGTTTTAATTAATTGAAAGTAATTATAATAGCTCCTTTATAATTCATTTCTATTAGTTCCAGTATCTGGTTAATTTAGCAGTCAAACTCAATGGATTTTCCTTTCTTTTGAGAAAGTGTTCCATTTTCCTGGTCCTTTGGTTTTCAAGTAATTTTCTGTCATTTTGGACATTATAAATGTTATATTATAAAGATTTTGGATTGTACTATTTTCTCCAATGAATATTTCTTTTGTCCTATAAGGTAATTTCCATTTGGCTGGGAATAAACTACAAACTGTTTCTTGAGCAGATCTCAATTCAGATTTTTTTTTGTCTTTAGCTGATTTTCTTTGAGTTTGTTCTATACACACTCTATTCAGAAGTCAGTCATAGATTTGAGTAAACAGTTTAAGGATTTCCTCTCTGATGCTTACCCTTCAGAATCCCCTATTTTTTTCAGCATTTATGATATTCTGGTTTCATTATTCCAATTCTTTAGGTTAGAAAGACCATGGGTTTGAGTACATGCATCTTTGTCACCACTGTGTAAAACAGTGTGGATTGAATTTAGTTCAAAGGGAACAACTTTATAGACTTACTAGTATAACTCCTTTCTTCCTGAAGCTCTTAATGTGCTTCTGAGAGAATCTATTTTGGTGTTTTCCAGGACTTTCAGAGTTGCTTTTTTGCACTATGTTCAAGATTTATGCTGTTTTCGGCAGTGAGTTAATCCAGTAAGGTCTTAGATTATCAAATCTACAAAAGGAAGACGCTCTGTCTTGCCGATGAATCACCATAGTTTTTGAATCACCATAGTTTTTCCATATACAATATTTTGTATCTTGCTAATTAAGTATTTTTAAGACAAGGACCATGTAATGCTAGTCCTGTAGCTGGCACACAGTGGAAGTTCAGTATGTTTGTGCTGGGTTTAGTTGAAATTAAACCAAACTGACTTAAATATATGCAACAGTGAAAGGATCTACCAACCATAGGACAGAAAACACAGGAAACTTTTAATATGTTAATTGAGGTATTAAATTTATACCATACTAGTTCAACAGCATAAAGCTGTATTGGAGTCTCACAAGTACAAAATCTCCACAGAAGACCAATTTGCAAATTTTGTATCCCTTAGTAACTGACCTTTTTATTTAACCTAATTTCATCTTGTTTAAAACTATATTGATAGAGAATGAAACATATTTTTTCCAAGAGTTCAAGAATTTTTGTAGGAGAGCAAATAAAAGATAAATGTATCATAGGAGAATAAAGGGAAAAAGGCAATGTATCCAAAGGCATTGCTTATTTGGAAAGAAAATTACCCTGTTACTTTAGCAATACATAACATTTATAATATTGTTGATATGTGGGAAACATGAGCTCAGAATTTTAGCTAATTCTGACAAATTGTAACTACCTGCCATGAAGGTTATCAATGCATTGTGGCAGAGTTTAGAACTTCATTTTGAGTAGAAACGTATGCTGAGACATTTAAAAACACTTTATTACTTTTATTTTTGTGACATGAAGATATGTGTTTGGGCTTCCCATTTTCTCTTCACTGATTAACTTTGTAAAAAGGCATATATCTTCAATGTATTAGAAATTAAATCATGAATCTACCAGTAAAATGGTCCGTATCTGTTTTGTGAACAAAGGTAATATTTATTCACTCTTTTTAAAGTTGGAAGGATTTTGAAAAGTCAACCCAGGGTTAGCTCCTATTTGCAAATTTAAGGGAAGGGTTAGGATTAAATAAAAAACAGAAAACGAATGTAAAAGCCTCTTTGGAACACAAATAATAGGATAGATATAAGGCTAAAGTTGTCCAGGTATTAAAACCTGGTGTGTGAGTTTAAAAGCACTTTTGAGTAAGTGTAGAAAGACTGAATAAAGTGAGACTATAGCCTTTAAAATTTGGAGAAAGTTAAAAGGTTAAGACTGGAAGGTTTGCTCTCAACCTGAGGCCAGATACAATGGACCATTTCATAACCCATTTTACGAAATTGCCACATGGACCAACTCTGAAACAAGCTCAATTTGTAATATCAACTCATTCCCACCACAGCTGTTTCTGCTCCTATAGTAGCTATATAATTAGTTTTAAAATATTGTACATTCATTTTGAGTTCTTTTGTGTGGAAATATATATGTAAAAAGATAATATAATGTTTGTATTTTCTACTTATGAGCTTTCTCATAGGTATAAAGTCCCATAAATTATTTCATGTGGTGAAATAATATAATTTAAAAAGTAAATAAATCATTTATTTAACAACAACCAAAAGCCTTTAAAATGTTGTGCACATTTCCTTGTCATTGTTAGTTGAGTTCAAACATCTGTCATAATAAATTGGGACTCAGTTCCATTAGTGAACCTTCAAAATTCTCAAGAGGCTAAAACATCAGCTCTCAAAAACTCATCCCGTCTCTGTTCTTTGCATTTCTCTAATTTCTTCCATGTTTTGGGACACCATTTAATTGATTTCTTGAATGGACTTTTTTTTGGTATGCATTTTGAAAAAGTATACTTATAAAATAAGATCCATAGTACTGTTTATGTAAATCGAGAAACTTGAGTGTCTTTTTTGTTTGTTTTTCTGATTTTTAATAAGGACTTCAGTTATGATTTTCAATTTTAAAATAAGCAAAATTATTTGATAGTTGGGGAAGGTAATCCTTTCTTGTTTGGCATCTTAGGAATCGCTAATACTTTTTTGTACTTTTAATGGTTTCAAACATAGAAGAAAAACAATGTTACATTTTGATATTTTATTACAGATTTTTTTTCTTGTGAACACTAAGCACTGCTGTCATTTAATTATTCAATTTTAAATTAAAATTTATTTTCCAACTTAAGCTAATATGTTTCCCTACCCTTCCCCTATTTATTGTCCTTTGAAGAAAAAAATCACCACATCAACTTAGAAGTTGAATTATATCAAATAAAAGGAGATTAAGATATTAAAGATGGAAATATAAATACATTTCTTCTAAAAATAATGGTCACCTTCTTTACCTCTCAATAAGTTAATGTAAAATTTTCTTGTTTATAAATATGTATATTTGAAGTTGGGAAAATCATCTAAAATTTGTGTCTTAAGTTGGTTATAAAATTATTTTGTGATTTCTTACTGAAATTTTAAAAATATATTTTATCAATATGATTTGATGCAATGCACTTTAAAATTCTGAAATTTGATCCTAGTAGCTCAATTTATTTTATGTTTTATTTAGCTCTGCTATAGAAATAGAAGTTAAAATTAATTAATCAAACAAAAAATATTTCTTGACCCTGTTCAGTGTTTAAAACCCAGTCATGAATTTCCACTGGATTCTCTAAGGCTTTTTAAAAGAATAGGAAAATACATTTATTTTAATCTTTTTTAGGCCAAAATAGTAAAAAGTTTGCGTTAGAATACATAATTACACCTAACAGATATTCCAACAACCTAAGCAAATGTTAATTTTGAGATTTTAAGTTAGCATTCTAAATATCCACTTCAATTAATGATTGTATGTGTAGATGGATAATATATATAAAAATCTCAACTTACTCTAATAAATTTATAATTTCATACATAAATGCAAGTGTCTTGCATTTGGATAAAATGAAGAAGGTCATGAAAGTCCCCAGTTCTTTCCAGCACAACAAAAAGTCAAAGGAGAAACACAGTAATCATACATTTAAAAATTCCACTGAAGATCTTTGAACACAATATATCTAAAATATCTAAACTCCAGAGAGGCAAGCCTTTCCTAGATGAGGAAGCAATGTAGGAAGCATTCGCCTTTGTGTCCAGTTGCTGATGTTGGGGACAGAGCAACTGGAGAAGTGATCCTGCAGCTGGGGAGTGTCTCTGCTTTGTCATATGGGCCTTTCTCCAAGAGTCTTTCTTAAATGGTGGCTTCTTCGTCACAGTGTGAGACAAGAAGTCAATAAAAAGAATGAGCTATCAAGATAGAAATCACACTCTTTTGTAACTCAATCATGGAAGCACTCTCTCACTACTTTCACAAATTCTGTTGGGTAGAAGTAAGTCATGAAGTCTAGCCCACACTCCAGAGAAAGTCATTCCACAGACAATAATGCTGTAAATTAGATATAACTGGAAACCACCTTAGAAATCTGCCTATTAGAATCTCTTACTGTCTTTTTAGGCATACTGCTGAGAATTAAATTAAAAAATACAAAACAGAAAAATCATGAAAATGTCAATGGAAACACACTGATAAAAAACCAAGCTGTTGAAATGACCAGCCAAGAAATTTAGAATAACAAATATGTTAAATAAATTAAGAATCACAAATATGTTAAATAAATTAAGAATCACATAATGTGTGAATTGAGGGGACATTTAGTGAGATATTTAAAATATATTTCTAAAAAATCAAATTTAATAAAAAATCTAAAAATGCACAACCTGAAATTTGAAGAGAATACTAAATGACATTAAAAAGAGATTGAACACAAATTAAAAAACAAATAAATGAACTTGAAGACAGGAAGTAGCATTCATTTAAAGTGAAACACATATGGGTGAAAATGACTAAAAATTTGAACAGATCTTCACTAATTCAGTGATGGAACAACTTTAAAAGTTTAAACATATGTGTAATTTGAGTTTTAGAATAAGGGTAATACAAAGGAAATAAAATTTTTCAAACTTTGAACAAAAACATTAACCTATTTATTGATGAAGTTTGGAGACCTCAAGCAGAACAAATACAAGGAAAATTATACCTAAGCACATCATAATCAAAATTCTAAGAATATGAGAAGTGTGATTTTTTAAAAATTTATTTTAATTGTTGTTCTTGTACAGTTTTCTGCCTTTTACTCCCATTCCAGCCCACTGCCCCAGCCCTCCCCACCTCCTCCCATTTCCACCCCCCTAGGAGAAGTGTGATTTTAAAGGAGCTGACACAGGGGAGCATAATATATGTTATGCAGAGAAAAATAACCATGAGAATGTCAGGAGATAATTATTTAATTATATCTTAACATGCTTAGATGCAGATATGCTGGAAACTAAAATAAAACTAAAAAAAGGCAGCTCAATCCCTGTCATCTTGTCATAGATAAGATCCCATATGGTAGAGAGAGGGTCTAGCATAAACATGTACAATAATTATGTGCATGTAATCATGTCAATTGACATGGCACATGCTTCTTATTTTCTTGTGGTTATACCAGTTTTTCTTCATTTTTACTGTTGACACCACTACAAATTTCCCCCATTTTCCCCTTTTGCCCACCTCCACCCAGTCCCCACCCCTCCTTTCCTCTGGCCTTCACCACACTGTTTGAGTTTATAGGTTATGCATCTACGTTCTTTGGCTAATCGCTTTACCTTCTTTCATGCATGCTTCTTCTTTATGGATCTTTTTCCTCATCCTTGCTCATGGAGGAGCAAGTAAATGTAAATCTAAACCTTTACTAAATATGATAGTAAAGATTTTCAGGGTCAGAGTCACCAATGTTAATTTCCTAGATTATCTGAGTGGGTATCTCTTCAGGCATTGTCTCATACTCCTCTTTCCTACTCTCTTGTACTCTGTTCTAGTATTCTTAGCTTTTAATTGTTGTGTTAAAATTGGAATTGTGTCTCTGCCTACTTTCTTTGGGATGGCTCCTCAGCTGTATGGTACATCCTTTTTATCTATGCTGTGTGGGATTACCAGGAGGTTCTATTCCACACACTCTAGTCAGTCCATGGCTCTTACTTTTCAAGCCAGGAGAATAGTTCTTGATATAGTTCTCAGTGTGTGGTTATTCTTCATGAATGAGAAATACTATACAAGTGATTAATTTTGAACTAGACATAAAAATAAGTTCTGGCAATATTTCTGGCAGTGGAAAAGATGCAAGAAGCTTATCTACTCCACTTCCTCTGGATGATTTTTTTTTCTTGTTGTTGGTTCATTTTTTGAAGGGGTATGATATTAAACACTTAGACATAATCTTTAACAAGTTGTTTATATCATATATATTTTTCATTTTCTGTATATCAGGCTCTGCCTTAAGCACCAAGGCTTAAATGGAGAAATGACAGACATGTGTCCATGATTTCTGTGGTTCAGTGAATGTTGGAAGTTGGATGAGTCTATTTTCCCCCACTTTTCATATTTCCAAGTAGAAAAAAAACTTATCAACCTTGGATTTTCTATACTGTTTTATTAATCTTTCCCAGAAGAGGTTAACTGGTTTACGTAATAAAGAGTTTAGGATGGGGCACTGGCATTGATTTATCCTTGTGGAATTACTCAGATTGGAATCTATCAGCCTGCAGAAAACAAGTGTTCAAATATACTCTGTTGGGTGGTATAAAAGGCATTTTAATGCAAGCAGAAACCAATGGTTGTCCACATGTGACAGCTAGTGAGTACTGTACAGTTTATCAAGTCAGTGATAAATTATTATCTTGGCCATTTGCTCATATACCTGAGCCATGTCCTTTATTTTAGTGGCTTTTTCTTTTAACAAGTTAGTAATAAAACTGGCATTTTAAAATCTATATCTCTTTTAATTCCTGTTCCTATTTTCTTGGGCAAGGAAGAAGGATTTATTTATTAAAGCATTAAATCTCAATAATGGGAATAGAGTCAGGCACATTTAGTATAATAGGTGCTAAAATAAATGTAATAGAGAGTAGAATAATAGCCACAGAATGGCATCTTACTCAAACTGGCAGAACTGTGGTGGTCAGGAAAGAATTTTTTTAAGTGTACATGTAGAATTCTCTGTTCTCTTTAGCTAGTACCATATGAAAGCCAGTGGATTCTGGGATATATGGCACTTAATTAATTATGAATTCAGGCCACAAGAAATAATTTTGAAGTTTGGGTCAGTTACGTTATATCTTTTAATTTATTCAGCTATTTGTTATTAAATATATGTCATGGGAAGTACTTTTTTTTTTTTTATCTGAGGATACAGAAGTGGGAAAGAAATTTTAAAAATCCAAAACCCCATGAGACTTACATTGTAGGGCAGACATTTGAGATTTGTGGTTGGTTTGAAGAATCATCTTTCTCCTTTAAATTTTTTTTTTTTTTTTTTTTTGGTATAAGTAAGCTTTACTCCTAAATCAGGGCCTTTGTACTTGCTACATTTTTCTGCCTGCAATATATCTTTCCTCAACCACACAGTGTAATACAATTAGAATTTTTCCAAGAGCACTCTGTTTTCCACATCTCTCTGTTTTGTATTCTGAGCCATTATCACCATCTGACATACTATGCATTGTCTACTCAAAGTACCACACAGTGTCCCTTTCTCCCACAGTAAAATCCAAAGCTCTCATGAAAGCTTTCAAAGCTATATAGTCTGTGCCTACCTCCAGTTCCTCTCTAACTTCATCTCTTTTTCTCACTTCTCCAGGGTGATTTTACTCTAAGATCAAAAGTGGTCCAAGCAGAAGAGTTTCATGCCTTGACTTAGGTTTAAAAGTATCTCTCTGTCCACTGGGTTGAGGACAGACTGGGACAAGATGGGAGGGTTTGTGGTTAAAGTTTGAAGCAGGAAGACCAGTTAGAAAGCTCCTGAATTAATCCAAGTGAGAGATGACTATGGTCTGGAATATAGTGGTTACAAACCAGGGACCAGGAGTGGAGAAAATTAGTTAGCTGTAGTCATATTTTGAAATGAGAATCAACATGATTTTCTGAGAGATTGGATTTGGGTTTTGAGAAGGAAAAGGAAAAGCCAAGGTTGGTTCTTCTGGTCTTATCTGACCAATTGGAATAGTGCCTTCATATTTAATAGATGGAGATGACTGCAGGGGAAATAGGTCAGGGCTAGAAACCAGGAATGAAGTTTGTGACATTGTTCCTGAACCAAAGTGGGGGTTTGGCTACCAGCTGCCTCCAATAGGTAAATTCTAGAGGCAGAGGTTGGTGAGAAAGAAAAGAGGTTTTATTCAAATGCTGCATGATCTGGGAGAATGTCAGACTCTTGTCTCAAAGCCCATTCCCTCAGAAAACCGGAGGAAAACCCAGCCATCTCAGCTGGTGCAAAACCAAAGGCAGTGTCCAGAGTTCTGTCTCCCATTTAAAGCAGCATCCTTTGGGAACCACAGACAGCCACTGAGTGGCCATCCTATGGTTCAGCTTGCTCCAGGCTGTAGGCTTCAGGTTCTCTCCTGCAGTCTGCATGTGGGGCTGTCAGTGTCACTGGCCATGCAGCTTCCAGGGCCAGAATGTCCCATGAACACACCAGCCAGTACCTTTGTGACGTGAGTCAGAGTGTGTGTGTCCCTTCCTTTCCTTGCTGCCATTCTGACCTTTATGGAGCATGTATCTGCCTTCCCCTGGTCTCACCTTCAATCAGGCACTGGAAGAGAGTAGGAGGGTTTTTCCCTACCCACTTACGTTACTAGTCTTGCGCATGCTCATTGCAGCACTTCCTCCTGCCACGTTATTGACCAGGGGCATGAAATCTGATGCCAGAATCAGGACACTCTGGACCAGCAGCAGAGCATTCTTAAGCATGAGCGTGGTTACCAGAGAGATATGGCCCACTTTCTTCCTGCTCCCAGAAGTTTGGACAGGTTATCAGTATCAACATGTCACACTTAAGATGCTCATTTGCTAGCCAAACAAAAGAGTTATATAAGACTGAAGTTTGAGGGACAATATGGGCTAGAAGTCTAAATTTGAGAGTCTTTGGCATGCAAATGGTATTTGAAGTTACTAGATGGAATAAGATCACCAAGATGTGAGAGTATATAAAGAAAAGATAAATGGACTGACCCCTGGGGCATTTTGACATTTTGTGGACAGAGTGCTGAGGAGAAGCCAGGAAAAGAGAATGCAAGGGAGCATCCTGGGAGGTGGAGAGCAGTGAGATATGTGCTGTCCTGGAAGCCAGGATACTAGACTTTTGAAAAATGGGGAGTAATAAACTGTGTCAAATCCTGCCAATAGGTCAGGTAAGAGGCCTTAAACAAAATATATTGCCCCATTACTAGAAATATGTTTCAACAAATGTCAGGAGGATAAATTAAACACTTGCTATCGTTTTGCCATGTGAAATGTCAGAGAGAAAGGTTTAGGTAAATTCCCAGTGAGCAAAAAATTTATTTGTCACAGGTTGTCTCCAAAAAATACAAAATGCACACATATACATGCATATATTTTCTTATTATATTATTATTACTGTACGTTAATACCTAGAACTCTTATTGCTCTGCAGTACCATTTAAGGTGATGTTCTATGGGAAAAATCCAGGGGGTTTTAATAGAATCCCTGATGAGAGAGGCAGATAAGGTGGCACAAACATACTTTGTGTTTTACCTACACAAAACTTTCATTAGGCAATTTTCAAGTTACACTGCACCCATCACTGAATCACATCTGACCACACTGAGTCTTATTATAGAATCATTGCATATTTTACCATATGGTACTATGGATTCTATTGATCAGCATGTCTAATTAAGGTATATTTTATCACTGTCAGAATCTGTTATATGAGAATTCCTAAATAAAAATGTCAACACATAGATGAAAAGTGCTGTTGATTTTTTTTTCATCCATTTAGTCCACTGCTAACTTCTCATAAACACATTTGCACCCACTCTGGTTCTGTTAATGAAAATGACTCTGTCATTTTATTAACATACAATGATGTTTTCTCACCTACTACTTTCTAAACTATTTTCATAAGTATCACAAGCAATTTTTTATTTACAGCCAATACAATCATATTTACCATTAATTTTACTACATGAAAAATATAGGATTACACCTGTTTGAAGACTGTCCTAAAGAAATGAAACATCAATCCAAAAGAACCTATGCACTCCAATGTTCATAGCAGCACAATTTACAATAGCCAAGTGTTGGAAGCAACCTAGGTGCCCATCAGTAAATGAGCGGATCTAAAAACTGTGGTGCATTTACACAATGGAATACTATGCAGCAGAAAGAAAGGAGCTCCTACCCTTTGTAACAGCATGGATGGAACTGGAGAGCATTATGCTAAGTAAAATAAGTCAGATGGTGAAAGAAAAATACCAGATGATCTTACCTATAAGTGGAACCTAATCAACAAAGCAAACAATCAAGCAAAATATAACCAGAGACATTGAAATTGGGAACAAACTGACAGTAACCAGAGGGGAGGGGAGAGGGGAAAATGGAGGGGAAAAGGAGGAAGGGTTTTCAGGAACATCTATAAAGGACACATGGACAGAGCCAAGGTGGGGTGGGATTGAGGGTGGGAGGTGAGATGGCTGGGATGGGAGGAGGGGTGGGGTAAAATGGAGACAACTGTATTTGAACAACAATAAAAAATAAACTTAAAGAGAAAGAAGAAAAGAGAAAAGGATCAGAGAATATGGATACAATTGAGACTAAATGTGAAGTATAAAAATAAAAAATAAAAAAGAAATCTAAAATTAATTACACAGGTATAACTTGTGTAAACATTTGTATATTCATTGAATTCTGGGTAATGGCTTTTATTTGTTCTGTTATTATGTCTCTCACTCCATCCTTAAACAGCTCTACCACTAGCTATACCTTTTCCAATTTGGCTGAATTATTAAGCTTTTTGATAATAGAATATTTTAAAATATTTAATTAAAATACTCAGAATAAAATAAAATGGAAGACAACAAGAAAAGAACATATAGGAGATCGATGAACTCCATAAAAGAAGCCATAGACATGAGTTTGCAGGAATTGCACAGGGCTGCTGAGAGCAGGACATTGTGCACATCACTGGTTCATAGTCTCCGGGAGTGGGAGCTGACTCTGCTGCACATCAGGCTTTTGTAGTATTTTACATTTCCAAAAATGCTCTCTTTTTTTGGTAAGAATTCTCTTTCAAACACGTTTTATAGTAACTTCTCATGCATTAGTTTGTATTCTTCAATTGTTTTATTGTATCTATTGTGTGCCGCAGGCTAGTTTCTAAGTTCTTGAAAGTCAGGGTCATAAAACGTAGCAACAAGAACTAATTTTCCAAACACACAGGAAACTGCATACCTCACAGAAAGTTAACATCCCCTAGAGACTGTTTTAAATTCATTTCAATGATATTGCTATTGCTTTTAAAAAAACGTTTTTTTCAAGTATTCCTGTAGTTACCTGTAGAGCCATTTGAGTAAAAAAAAAGTAGATAAATCTTTTTATCTTTGAGTCATATTTCTTAAATACATTCCTCAAATGGCATTATGCAAGTGAATAAGTCATCATTCTGATCCTATTGGATATTTAGGTATTTCTTAAAAATAAATATATCCTCCAATACCATCCTTTCTAAAAGTTGAACCTGAATCTATTGAAGCCTCTAGAATACACTACAATTTACAGGGCATCAAGAGGACAGAGAAAGGTGTTAATGTTGCCATGGGAATACGATCCTCAAAATCCAGCCTGAAAATGTCTCAGGATGGGAAAAAAAATCTGAACACTTCAACAAATAATTGGCAAGGAAACAAATAAATGGTAATAAACTTTATAAACCAGAGGAAATTTTAAAGTCTTTGGAAACATATCAATTATCTCCAATGCACAGATCTTTTAGAATCTTTATTCAAATAAATAATCTATAAAAAATAAGATAAGAAAAGCATTTTGATCACTGTAAATAATGATATTAAGAAATTTTTACAACATTTAAGCTATTAAAATGGTTTTGTGATTATATTTTTTATAGAGTCTGTTTAGTGACTCATAATGTAAAAATTGTAAAAAATGTAAATGAAATAATATGATACCTAAGATTGGATTCAAAATAATCTAAAGTTGAAGAAATTGGTCAAGAACACATGAAACAAGATTGGATATGGATTCCCAATTGTTGCAACTTATTGATAAGTACATGGTCATTCATTATGCTATTCTCTTCTCTTTTGCATATGTTTGAAGTTTTCCATGAAAACTTTAAATAATAAATATATGTCCTTAAATGAAGAGAGACTGCCATAATTGGTAATAATATGATGCATACCACCGCAGATGGCAGTTTCCAAAGGGGACTGTAAAAATATTCTATCTATCAAAAGCATCTTTGGATCTTCCACTACTCCCCACTGCGTGGAATCTACCTTTCTCTTTATCCTTTCCATTCTTTTGCAAGTGTTTGGACTGGATTACAGGCATTTGCATATAAAGTTGTAGCACATTTTTAAATTGGAAAAAAATGTGGTAATTTGTTTTTACCTATCTTTTCATATCCTCAATAGTGGGCACATGATAGAGACTTAATAAACACAAGCCAACTGCTTGCTGATAGAGAAGCAGTAGCTGTCCCCTCCGATGGCACTACCCCAGTCCTGCAGGGCTTCATTCTTGGAAACAGTGTTTCAAGTTTACCTCTTATTCAACGTCTCTGTGGCAGCACATATTTAGGTCATTGTCTGAGGTAAAATTGCTTTACTACAAGTATAGAGATCTAGCTGACTAGACACTAATAGCCAATAGCTGACTAAAATGAGAGTTATAATGAGTTAACTTGTACTGAATTGGGAGTGGAATGATTTAATTCAGAACTCCTTGCCTGCTTTTACATCAGGTCTGTCTGTGCATGGGTCTCTTTATGTTCCATAATGTTTGCTAAATTGAGTTGAATTAATTTTGTTGCCAGGGACATATTGAGTCAACTTCTCCCAACTCCCACATCCCTTTGTAGGTTTGTAAATAGCAGCTATTTTATAGTTTATACATGCATCTTAAATTTGCTCTCCTTGACTTAACTTTTTAGTTGTCCACCTTCCAAACTTTTTTTTCTCCTTTTTACATGAAAATATATCAGGGTCTGTGCCCTGTAACTGAGGCTGGAGATCCAGATGTGAGTGAATCACACAGTCTCTGCCTTCAAAGGCTCTGTCTGCTGTTCTTCAAACCACCTGCAAATAGTCTGAGAAATTTCACAGCTGCCACTAATCTTTATTCACTTGTCACTTCACTCTGTAAGTTTTGTCCATCAAACAGTGAGATTTCACTTTGCATGCCTGCTTCAGATCATTTATAAAAATAATCCTAGAATTATTTTTTAAAACCCACTCTATTTTTTGTCATATACAGAAGTAATCAATTATCCTTGCCAGTAATATGCTTTTTTTTTTAAATTTTATTTTTTGTCCTCACCCAAGTCTTTTCATTGCTCTTGAGGGGAGGATGGAGAGTGGAGAGAGAGACAGACAGACAGACAACAGACACTGATCATTGGCCATACCCCAAATGGGATAGAATCCAAAACCTAGGCATGTGCCCTGACGGGGAATCAACCCACAGTGTTTCCTGTAGTAGATGATGCTCCAACCAACTGAGCCACATGGGCCAGGGCAGTAATTTGCTTCTTAAAAGCCACCAAGTGACATTTTCCTTTTCCCAGACTTCTTGTGACTCAAATTTTAAACAATCTTTAATGTAATTTAGTCCAGACTTTTTCAATAATTTGTTTACTCTTTTGCACCCAGACTAATTTTGTTATACCACACTCAACAACCAAAGCAAAATATTTTGTTTTCAAGTGTAATTATGCAAATTGTGAGATGTTGGGACAAATAGAGAAAAGTTTAAAATAAAAAATCATAGGCACTCATAACCTCAATTGGTTATTCTTTTATGCAAAAATCTTCAAAAGACTAAATAAATCACCACATTGTGATTCTGTTAAACTCATATTTGTTTGGTTGCTTTGAGAAGGTTTTTATTGGTTATGGCCTCTTCCCGTTTGCCTCATGTGAAAGTAAAAGCAAGAATTATAGTTGTGGATTTCACAGAAACCCCTCAGGGATTCTTTCCATGTTCAGCAGAAGAAAATATTCACTCTTAAGGTCAATTCTGAGGGAATTTTATACATTTGTGTTTCAGAAGTAACTGGCTATGTATTTATATTACAAAGATGGTTTCCAAATGAGAATTTAGGGATTTGACCTTAGCTAGGCAGAGTGGTAAACACAATGCCTTTTGTCTGCACTAGAAGATCATCTCTAATATTTTTGTCATATTTTATTTCCTCTGCTTTTACTATTTTTTTAGGAACTCATTAGTATGACCTCATTTTCACCTCTGCATTGTATGTTCCTTTCTAACATCTCTGCTGATTATCTCCTTTGAAGAAGTCTTTGGAATTGGGAGGACAAACAAAGCTAATGTCAAACAAGCCCTTTGTGACCTTTGGACAATAAAATGATTGATACTTATTATACAGTGTTGACCTGTGAAAAATTATTTAAGAAAATCATAAAGAGTAGTGTTTGTGAACCAAATAAGTGCTCGTAATAAAATTCTAATTTTGTGTTATATGTTTTTCTCCATATACGATGAAAAATAGGCAGATCTTTAAAATTCTATTTAAATTAGGAAATGGTCATAAGCACTATTAATGATAGTTTCCACTAGAAAACAATTGCAATTTCATGGTCTATAATGAATTTTACAGTTGAGAGCATTAAAATGTGAAGAGAAGCTGAGCTAGGTTACTGTTATAATTCTGATTATTACTATTATCGTTTAATTATTTCTGGTCAACATTTATCAGGGATTAGTTGATAGATTTCTTTGCCACATTTTCCAAAATTATAATACTCAAAGACTTTGGATTTAATTCTGAAAATAATTATTTTGCTTTAAAACATTTTAATGAAATATAAAATATTTTATATGAGTTTAAATTATAGGAATGATTTTTGTGATTTTGATTTAATATGAATTCTAAATTGGGTTTTATACAGAATAAAAAACATTTGAAGAAACATTGGTGAATGGAAACTGAAGTCTAGAATACATAAAAGAGACTTTGAGCCCCTTAAATGAATTTAAGGCTGCAGGCTCAGCTTGGAATTAGAATGGTCCTTTAAAAGACGGAAAATTCTAAAAGGCGGCAACAGGAAGTTATGATTGCAATATGCAAAAAGCAAAAGTAGGAATGTTTCATAAACTCCAGATTGCTAGTGACTTCAGTGTCCACCGTGGGTAATACATTGATTAATTCTTTGATTCAGCCATTTAGTAATTGTTTATTGAACTCTGATATTCTGGACATGGTATTAGGTGTTGGGGATACAGAAATAAGCAGGAAAACTTCCATAACTTTAGAGTTTATAATCCAGTGGAGATTACATACAAGTAAATGGGCAATTAATATAAATAATAAAAATGAAGTCAAAGAAACCTGAAGTAAAAAGGTTTAATTTGTTAGAAAAGCCTATTGAGAAATCACGATGTGCAGGTATGTGGGAAGAGAGGGAGGGCAAGACAAATTGGGAGAGAAAACTAAGATGAGAGAACTTTCTTCAATGAAAAGATGGCATAGGCCAAGGTCTGAAGGAAAAAAAGAGCATGGTGTAGCTGAGTTCATTGCACTGATTACTGTATTTTTCAGAATATAAGACGTAATTTTCCCCCTCAAATTTGGGAGGAAAAGGGGGGTGTGTATTGTAGTCCAAACGTAGCTTACCTGGCTTGCTGTGTGGGAGGGGGCGATGGTGGAGCAGGGTCACAGGTTATTAAATATTTTACCACATTTTTTGCTTAATTTATTTTTCCTATTTTCCTCCTCTAAAACCTAGGTGTGTCTTACGGTCCGGTGCATCTTATAGTCCTAATATACAGTATTAGGGATCACTATGGTTTTACCAAGAATAGGTCAAGTCGAATTACTCAATTCCTCTTCCACCTTCTCCTTTCTCTTTCTCCTTCTCCTTCTGTTTTCATCTCCTCCTTCTCTTCCTCCTGACACTTCCCAACTATTGCTGTAAATGAACAAGGCCAACGCAATTGGTAAATCACTTCAGGAGTTCAGAAAGGCGTTTAACATTTAATTTCTAGTAACACATTCGTAAACCATATAATTGGCTAACTTTATGAAAATGGTATTTCCTGATAAATGGATTTTTCTGGATGCTTAAATTAGGACTGTGTAATTGAGTCTTTTTATCCAAAGTTTGAGTAAAGTTTATGAGACTTCATTTTTCAGATTTAGAAATAATATAAAATACATCAGATGGTTGAAACAAGGTCCATAAGTTTTTAGGTGAAATTATGAAATAAATATGATAAGATAAATTTTGAAAAATGTTTTCTGATTATAAAAGTAATCAGTATATTCACTGTAAAAATATTAGAGCCATACAAAAAGTTATATGCCAGTTATATACATACACATGAAGTTAACATATATATTAATTCCAGTAAACTGAAACAATTATAAAACTTGATGTACAAGTATATACTTACAATTTTATGTGTATTCCATACATAAAAAGGCTCTTTGAAAAGTGAGATCATATTATAATACAGTTTTTATTGTATTATTTACTAATTATTATCATGTCCATGTTAATAAATTAATATTATTTATCAAGATGATGGCTACATATGGTATGTATACCATAATTTAATTAACAATTTTATCCCACTAACATTTTGTGGCTTGATATTTATTATCATTATATAGACTCTTTTGGTAAACATCTATGTATATTCATCTCTATGAACTTACCTACACATACATTTAAATTTCTGGAAATGGAAGTGCAAGGTCAAAGGGTAAATTCCTTCAGATTGTGGTACATATTGCCAAACAAACAAGAAAAAATTTAGCAAACCTCTAGGACTCTGTGAACAAGCAGAGAAATTGAGAAGCACTATCTTTAAAAAATATTAAAACATTTTAGATGATATTATTCCACTAAAGTGATGTGGCTGCTTTAGTAGCCACTGTTCAAACTGGCATCAGAACGTAGCTCAGGAGATATTTGGAAATGTGAAGAATGTTTTGGTTGTCATGATGGCTTAGGATATTGTGGATATTTAATACTGGACAATGCAGAGAACAGTCCAACACAATGAAAAATTGTTCCATGCAAAATACCAATGATGGCATCTTTGCACAACACTGAGCAATTGCAATCACAGGTTAACTTTATAGAATAATGTCTAGGTGTAAAGGGAATGACACCAACATATTAACTAAAATGCATCTGTAATATTGTTTTTTTAATTTTATGTCTTGCAGTTTAAGGTATAGATTGGATGGTATGTATCATCTTCTGTTGATTATTGGCAATAGCCTAGAGAGGAAGGAGTGGTGAGAGAACTCGGCAACCCCTTTTGGGTCTGGAATGCCCTAATTGGTTACTAATGCCAGTCAGGTTTGTGAGGCAATGGGGTGATAGTATTTATGCTGAGCATTTGTCATAATCAACAAGCCAAACTGTATTCTGTAGTCAGAAATCAAAACTGCCTCGTGATTCTATACCTATGCCTCATTTTGTCAAAGTTCCTTTTAAAGAATTTCAAGCTTTAAACACTCAATATGGATTGTGATATTTTTTAGGTCTCTTATGGGCTGGATAGCATCCTCCCCAAATTCATACACTGAAGCCCTAATCCCTATCATATTCAAATGTGACTGTTTTTGGAGATAGGGCCTTTAAAGTGGTGATTAAGTTAAAGTGAGCCCTAATCCAATAGTACTAGTGTTCTTATAAGAAGAGGAAATTTGGACACACAAAGATATATCAGTGAAACACACAGAGAGAAAAAGCATGTGAAAACAGCAAAAAACGTGGTCATCTGCAAGCCAAGGAGGGAGACCTCAAAAGAAAGCAAACCTGCTGACACCTTAATCTAGGATTTCCAGCCATCAGAACTATGGGAACATGAATTTCTATTTTTAAGCCACCCAGTCTATGATATTTTGTTATGGCAGTCCTGACAAACTAATACAATACCCTTATTAATATTTCATCATGTAAATTTAAGTACCAAATTTTATCATAATGAAATCAATAGATAAGACAGTTTGAATGATCTGTATACGTAAGACCATTCTTAGCATATACTGCATTTAAATAAAGAGCTATATCATATATATGTTTGAGGACCAATCTACCCCAAAATATGACTTTCTATTACACTTTTAAACCATCTCTGCACTTTCTATTTTTTGTCATTTGATATTTCCTCTTAAAGTTACCTCTTCAGACAACTGGAAAGAAATGCACACAAAAAGTTTTTAAACATATGTTATCAGTATCTTTATTCCTTTCTCTCTTTCCATTGGAACAAGGCATGGATGCACTTGTACAAACAGAGAAGTAAATGGAAATAGGGAGTAGAAGTTTAAAAAAAAAAAAGCAAAGCAGTTATAAGGTCTCTCATTCACTAAGAAATCAAATGAACTCTTAAACCTGCTGAGGAGAAGAGAAATTGTCATTGAACTCTGGGTCTAGCCTCTCAGAAGGGTGTAATCCAAGAGAGGCAAGAAAAGCCAAACTTTTCCTTCTGATGATTTAGAATAGAATGTGTCCTCCATACTAATTGTTCAGATATTTTCTATGATGCTGTGAGGCAGGAGTTAACCCTATAAGTTATGCTTTTGAAGTATATATTGTCCTGGAATTGCTGTTACACACTGGGGCTTAACTGGGTATGAATTAAATCATTTCTGAGGCTGCTTGTAGGAGAAGCTTCACAGAGCATCGCTTTGGAGTGCCCAGGGATGTTCAGTTGCATTGCTATGAGAGGCTCTAAAGACTAAAAGCCCCCTCCTTGAAGGTGTGGTCCCTGTCTGTGGACAGTAAGCTATTTATGTTGATACTTCAACAGGCAAATGGGAATACCAGATGTATAATAAAGCAATTCAGAATTTTTGGTATTTTAATTTGAAAACAAGTAATGATGCATTTCATTTTTAACTCAATTATCTGAAAACCCTAGTGATCATAGTCTGATTTTCCAAGTCTTTCTCCAAGATGTGGCATATTTTGAGAGCACTGCAAGGTTGAGTCGACAAAGAAAACATGTTCAAAATTGCAGATGATATTTCTAAATTGTTCATAAGTAACAGGAAACTGCAGGATGATATTTAACTACTCTGTAGGTAGCAGGCAATTTGCGTTTTTAATATCAGCATAATGAGTTTAAGATGTGCATTGATCCCATTTTAATTATATGGAATGCAACAAAGCATGTTAATGGGTAACTTAGAAGCATATAAATCAGAGAAAATGTAAAATGTTATAAAATGCGGAGCTGTTGTAGTAATTTTGCCTGTTTGAAAAATCCCACCCAAGTTATCCACAATGACTATACAATTAATACCAAATGTAATTACAGTGAATGGAGAAGTGAGGATTTTCTATTTTCAATTTTTCATGAGATACAGTGGGGGATTTGTTCTGGAGAGATGCCCTACGGTAAAACCTTCTATGAATGATAGTACCTTAATAAAGAAATAGGAAGCTATCTTATAGTCTTGTTAGTCTTCCTATCTCAGAAATAGCTAATAGATTTTGCCCATGCTGGTCTTTCTTTGGTTTATTGTTGTTGCTCATTAATTTAATTTTTCAGAGAGTCATAACTCACTTAAATATTCAAAGAATCATTTTGTCCCAGTTAGGTATGTGTACTGTACTCATTTATCTCAATTTTGAGAGAAATATATCACATTATTTCAAATTATTTTTACTTTATGATTTTGTTTTTCTCTGTGGTTGTCAATTATTTTAAGAAGGGCAAAATAAACATATGAGAACTGTGAGGATAAATGCTGTAATACAAACACAGCAGAGTCAATGTAAACAATTACAGATTATTTTCCATTTATAGAGGCTATTGTTGAGGTTAATTCAATTACTCTGAGTCTTCAGTGTATAACTAGGTAGGGACAACTTTTTTTAGTAACTTACTGTTACTTTACTTAAATCCATACCACAGCACGCACAACAAAAATCTATAAAATGTAAAATAAGGGAACTTTTAAAACATGCTTGCTCCCTCTAGTAATCAGAATAGTGCAAATTAAAAGTAATTTTGTACCATTTCCTACATATTCAATTAGTAAAATTCAGATTCGATAATATGGTGAGGATACGGGAAAACAGCCCTGCTGGTAGGAGAAAGTGAATTGCTAGGAAAACTTTGGAGAGCTAACTGTCAGAACCACGTAGAGCTGAAGGCTCCCTTTCAATCTACTCAACACCCACAATAGATTATCTAGATATCTTCCCTAGAAGCATTCTCCCAAATGTGCAGAAGAGGGATCATTTTAGTATTTTTAAAACAGGGGAAAAAATGAAAAGACTACCTAATCATACCTGAGTAGGAGAAGTAATAATGGTATAGCCCTAATTGGGAAAGTGGAATGCTACATAGCAGTTAAAATGAATCATCAGAGAGAATTGTAGCAAAATATATGTATAGCTAAAAAATGAGGTTGAATGATAAAAGAATATTGTAGTGTGATGATGTATATGCAAATTAAAATATGAAAACAAAGGTAAACTTATTTAAAACATATGAAGTTATTGAAAAGACACACACTGTCAGATGGTGGTTTCCTCGGGAACGGGGAGAGACAGGAGGGAGTAGGTCATGGCTATGTCTGTCATTTTTTTTTGTCTCTTTTACAAGGAGTGATCTGGAAGAAATTTAGCAAAATGGCATCACTTGATAAATCTGTGTTTTCAATATATAAGATATTTATGTGGTTTTTGTGCTCTTTTGGATGTTTGAAATATTTCATGTTCAAAATTTTTAACATAAAATGTGAATTAACGTACTATCTCTCACATTTCATAGCTATACCAATGATATTCATAAGCAATTGGAGTTTATAAGCAAAATGCCATTGCACATGCTGTTCTCCTATGTGTAGTGACTCTTTTAATCCACAGGTAACTGTTAGGTTAGTACTATTGTTGCTTACATTTTACAGGTGACGAATTGGAAGCACAGCATAGTCTTACAGATTTTGGGTGACCTTGTGTTCTTACCACAACTCGGCTCTCAAATTTAATAAATTCTCATATGAAATATGGGATATATATGATATCCAGGTCATCATAGATTATTATATACATATACTCCTTGGATGCCTATGTCCTTTTATCTGGGACACTTTTATCTGGCAATGCATCTTAAACATTGCCATACATTAATTAGTAATAACAGAACAGATGATGACATAATACAAAATCTTTCAATGATGAGGTCCAATTCCTTCTAATCCCAACTCCACCGGTACCCTGATGAATGATTGGTGGCAAGTCCTTGCACTATTCTTCACTTTAAAACACAATCAATCAAATCTGTCTACCTCAAATGACTGTCATAAAGGTAAAACAATGCAATATATTTGGAAACACACTGAATAATATACAATTATTCAAAATGTTATAATATAAAGGTAGTTTATTTTGATGTTTTAATATTGAATGTTATTTATTTTCACACAAAATATGAGAAAACATATATACTGTCCTGAATATCTATAAAAATGTACATTCCTGTGCATGAATTATTTAATAAACAACAATGTATAAAATTCTATTATGGATTTTTTTGGTCAGAAACACTGTTCCTTTGGCTTTTGCCTCAAACTTTAAAGAATTAAGTTTTTTATGGCTTTTATTTTGTGATATTTGCTAGACCCCATAATTTCTGTCCTGAAGATGCAAGATCTAGCTCCCTCAGAGCACAGTTAGGGTGGCTCTCGGAAAACACAACACATAATATCAATCTCTTTCCTGGGAATTAAGCTCAGAATTAACCCAGAGTCAATTATTGCTAGCATTAAATAGATGTTGAAATCACTGAAAATTACCAGGCAATCTAAAGAAAAGGTGCTAGTGAGTTAAGAATTAGCAAATCTGGGTTTCAAAAAGGAAATGAGGTAGCTCCATGTGATAATCCATATGAATCCAGAATGGACAAAATCTTATAAAATATGCTAGAAAAACTAAATTAATTAATTGAGATGTGGAGTCACTGCCTGGCTCTTGAGCATTTGTTGTTTTTTCTTTTACTTTTTAAGTATTTTATTGTTTATACTATTATAGGTTGTCTCACCTTTCCCCCCTTCCCTCACTCCACCCAGCACACCCATCACCTCAATAATCAATCCCCACACATTTGTCCATGTCCATGGGTCCTTCAAATTTGTTCTTTGACTAATCCCTTCACCTTCTGTCAGTTTTCATCTTCTCCTTCCCCTCTTACTTTTAACTTCTATCTGATGAATGAGTTTTACTCTCTTAATTTTATATTTTTATTTATTTGGCTTCCTCTGACCATTTGCCCTATCTGCTGAATCTTCAAGACAAACTTTAGAAAGCTCTAGAATCCTCATTCTTTAGTTTTCATACAGAGTCAATGCCCTGTGGTGATGTTTACTATACAACCATTTGCTATACAAGCCCAGTGCTTTCTTTGCTCTTTATAGATTGCAGAAACTGCCTCTTCTTACAAAACCAAGCTAGGGTATTCCTGCTTAACAGGGTTCATGTGAGCAAATAAAAATGTAGGCAAATATCTATGATAATGTCAGAGGGAATCATGATCCTGTGGTTGTATAGTTAGAATGAGAATCTATTATAGTAGTATCTACTAGGTAAATAAGCTATAAAAGGATGTGAATAAAGTTAATGCTATTATAGAAAAAGATATTTAAGAATAGAAGTACACCCAGGATATGCTCATTGAGATTTAGATTAAAGCAGAGATCTGATCGGATCACAAATTTCAAGTGACTTTGAGGAGGGCAATTTGAACATGAATCCCAGGGGATAAATTGATGTTTCAAATAGAAGAGTTCCTTGCTCTCTCTGAAAGCTATGACATCAAGAGGAAAAGTTCATCCTGAGGCTGGAGAAAGAAGTCTCAAGCGCAGAGGTGGGTCTGTTAAAGAGAAGAGAAAGAAGCAGTGAATTTTATTAGCAGACAGAACTTGTGCGAAACTTGATGAATATCACATGACTATTTATTTACATCTTATGAAATCTGCATGCGGTTTTCATTCTAAGCTGTCCTAATAAAATTATTACACATCATGAAATGCATTATAACTTATTCTAAGTGCTGAATTATTTTTGTGTATTTGTTTCTGGGTAATATTCCAAACAGAAACTCTGAACTCTGTACCTGCTCTTTCATGTTCTATAGTACAGGGATACTCCAAACTGATTACCAGTGTTGCTTAGAGAGTTAAGAAAAACAGGTGAATGGACAAATAGATTTCTGGATCCCTCTCCAGATTTACCAAATTGGAAGCCTCAGGAAGTAGAGTGCTGGAATTGATGTCTGCAAAAACTTCTATGGTGATTTTGACACTTGACCAAGTTGGAGACTCGTGTGGCATTGCTGTGAAGATTGTTAGGAAAGAATATTATCTACAAACAAAAAGAAAAAAAGAGAATCAAGATGTCTAGGGGCTTAATCTCTGGAGAAATGGCCCTTGCTTTGTTTTGCCCAGTGTGGCAGCAGTGAATTCCAAGGAGAGGTTTTCATGGAAATTGCCTGGTGGAGCCTCCTGTTGGAAGTTTCTGTAGGGTCCTGGTTCCATCTTTTGGTAGTCAGATAAACTGAAGGGAAGCAAGGGTGTAGAGAGCTAAAGCGCATTATTTTCACTAAGAAGCTATTACCAAATGACCCCTAATAGGTGTTAAGGACAATGTTCTGGAATCCAAGAAAGGGCTGGCATAGGAATTATAGGACTGGTCCCATAAAGGCATGATAAGGGTATCAACAAGGATCTCACCTTTGGTAACATGGGAACATTGTGAGGGTGCAAGTCTGAGGATAAGAAGGAGGTGACCTTTCCAAATGTGGTGGGGAAAGATTCATCCCCGAAGCAGTGCTCACTTATCTGGCAGGTAAGAGCTATGAGTCTACCTTATTGTCCATGGCAGTCCCACATTTTACTCTTTCTTGCTTCTAATGTCACAAATAAAGCATCTTTCTTGATTGGCCTCAGTTGTACTTACCCGAGTCTTGCCAAATCTCTAGTGTGCTCTATTTACCTCAAAAGTATCCTCAAAAGGTAAATAATATTTCAGGTGCAACAACATCTCACCACATCATCTCTCTTTACCCCTTGACAAAAATGGTAAGGATTTAGTTAGCCAAGAAGGCCACCTAAATTCTTAAGCCCAACCATCACAAAGGCAGTCAAAGTGGTCATTTTCTTTTTTTTGAACAGTGTGTTAACATGTGAACTAGGGTGGTGTAATAAAAAAATTACATGTATTATACAGACCAGAGATACTTCACTTTAATTTCCTCATATTGCTTTCTAATTATATGACATTACTAGACCTCTATAAACCTTAACTATAAATTAAAGATCACCTCTACTCTATAGGGTTACTGTTAGAATTCAATGAGATAACAATATAAAGTGTTTTTCATATAGACATCACTTTGTAAGAATTAAATATCTTTCCTTCTACCTACATTTATAGACATCCAAGAAATTTTTCTTTTTCCCCTTTGATGAGCTCCCCAAATATCCAGTGTTCTAGTCTTAGAATCAGGGATAAACACTGAGGAAGCCATGGGCAAGTAGGGGCTCCATATATGGACTTTAAATGTCAATAATTGTAGGCCTGTATATTTTGGGAATAAAAATTTCATGGTTCTCTTTAGATTCTAAAATGATCTTTGACCTATATACCCACTTAAAATGTTGGAGAACCATTGTGTTATCTGACTTATAAATCATACTAATTTTCACCCCAAAGCTGAAAATGTAAAGGCAGAATCCTGGATTCTGCCTTTAAATTTTTGTGAGCATATTTCATAAAGTATGAGATTAAATGAGATAATGTATATAAAATACTTTCCTGAGCTATAAAACTCCATGTAAATAAAAAGAATTGTTAATATCAGCAGCAATCTGTACTGTGTTCTTGCTTTTGTGACTATGGGGTATCTCCTCCTATTTGCTATGATAAAAATCATCAAAACGATTACAACATTAATCACAATTACACTGCAATCTTATCACAATGCTCACAGCTGAGCAAATTAATTGAAAACTTGACAAACACTAATTGTAGCTATCTGTAATTTTTTCTTGAGCACTACTTCCTATGAATTTAGAACTATAATTTTTTCACTTGTGAGAGGCATACAATGCACTTGCCTGTCTGCAAGGTTAAACACAATTCATGCAATAAAATCTACATAAAGCTGGGTGGCTCTGATCAGAGCCTAGTGAAGCATCTCCCTCACCAGAGCCAGGCAGCATTGCATAGTACATGGTGGCTACCTCCTTGTTAAATATTTCTGTTGTTCTTTTGAGGTTGACTCTCTGTTTGCCTACACTCCATTCCATTCTTTTCTACATCAGTCTTACCAGATTCTGTCTATTCTCATAATCAAATTTCACTCCTAAATGAAATTAGCCAATTAGAAATAAAATCAGATTAGTCTAAAATGTAAGCTCCATGTGAATAGGAATAGTGCGCGCTTTGTTTCTTACCTCTCTTTTTAAAAAATTTGTAAAAAGTACATACAGTGAAATGTTCAGATCTTTTATATACAATGTGATATTTGGGGTATCATTCAAGTCTTTTCCCCATCGCTTTCTTTTCTTTTGATTTTATTTATTTTTTCATTTTTTATTGTTCAAGTTCAGTTGTCTTCATTTTTATCCCACCATGCCCTCACCTCCCACCCTAGAACCTACCCCCTTTGGCTTTGTCCATGTGTCCTTTATACATGTTTCTTGATGATCCTTCCTCCTATTTTCTCCCATTATATCCCTCTACCCCCTCCTTTCTGGTTACTGTCAATTTGTTCTTTATATTCATTGCCTCTGGTTATATTCTACTTGCTTGTTTGTTTTGTTGATTAGGTTCCACTTATAGGTGAAATCATATAGTATTTGTCTTTCACCACCTGGCTTATTTCACTTAGCATAATGCTCTCCAGTTCATCAATGCTGTCCTGAAGGTCAGGAACTCCTTCTTTCTTTCTGCTGCATAGAATTCCATTGTGTAAATGTACCACAGTTTCTTGATCCACTCGTTTACTGATGGGCACTTAGGTTGCTTCCAGCACTTGGCTATTGTAAATTGTGCTGCTATGAACTTTGGGGATCTTTTCAATTGGTGTTTCAGGATTCTTGGGGTATAATCCTAACAGTGGAATTGCTGGGTCAAAAGGCAGTGCAGCCACTGTGGAAAACAGTATGAAATTTCTTCCCCATTGCTTTTTTGCTGAGTAAATTACCCTTTTAACAATAAGTTTTAGGAGTTATTTATATAGTCTGGACACATATACTTTATGAATACCCCCTTCCAGGTTCACCTCTCCTCCCACACATTGAAACTACTTTGGCAGCCTTAACTCTGTCCTTGAAAAATAAAACCAGTGAGACTTCAGTTTTATTTTTACAATTCTAGCTGTTCTATATTCTCTGCTATCTAAGGAATTTCCTGGGGGTAAAGAGCATATAAATATGAATCTCTTTCTTTTGAAAAATTTTTTTATTTATTTACTTTTAGAAAGAGGGAAAGGGAGGGAAAGAGGGAGAGAAACATCAATGTGTGGTTGCCTTTTAAGCACCCCGCATGGGGGACCTGGCCTGCAACCCAGGCATGTGCCCTGACTGGGAATCAAACCAGCAACCCTTTGCTTCTCAGGCTGCACTGAGCTATACCAGCCAGGGCCAGACTTTGTAATAGTTATTAATAGGAAGATTATGAGTATGTTCAACACATACTCATCTTTCATTAACTGAAACTGTGACTTTTTTCTGTTTTTTTACCGCCCTATTTTCAGATGTTTTAACAATCTTTTTTGTTTGTTTGTTTGGAATTATGTGCAAATTAACAAAAAAAAAAATTTAAAAGAAGTATAATACTTTGAAAAAGCAGGGTGCTATGGACTTTTCCCCCTCAAAATTTGTATGTTAAAACCCTAACCCCTGGTGTGAATGCATTTGGAGGTAGGGCCTATGAGAAGGAAATTAAGATTAAATGAGGTTAGAAAGGTGGGGTCCTGATTCAATAGGATTAGTGTCCTTCATTTGAGAGAAATTAAAGAGCTCTCTTTCATATCGTGGGAGGGCTGGCATTTGCAAGTCAGAAAGAGAGCTCTCACCAGGAACTGCATTGGCCAGCACCTTGATTTTAAACTTTTCAGCCTCCAAAACTGTGAACAATAAGTTTTCATTGTTTATTCCATTCAGTTTATGTTGTGGCAGCTTAAGGAGACATTTTTTTTTCCATCAAGTACACAGACAGAGTAAAGTCTAGATTAAACTATTAAACAAGTCCAAACCAGCTCATGGCACAACACCATGTAATTTAAAGTTTATAATTTAGTGTAATTCTTTACTACCTGTATTAGTCACGTCTTGCTATATAACAGATTACCCCCAAACTTAGAATTTTAAAACAATAAACATGTATTTTCTCACAATTTCTGTGGATTAGGAATGCATGCACACTCAGCTGATAGCCTCTGGTTCAAGGTCTGTCAGGAACTGGGATCGCAGTCTCATTGGAAGCCTCAACAGAGAGAATCTGCTTTCAAGCTCAGTCACATCATGATTATTGGCTGAATTTCAGTTCCTCTTGGGATGCTGGACTAAGGGCCTAATTTATTCTCTGTTGACCATTTTCCTTACCATGTGGGCCTTCTATACCTGCCTTTCCTCAGAGAAGTTGAGGAGAGAGAGCAAGTGAGAGTGACTAAGGTGTGTGGGGGGTCACAGATTTTTGTAAGTTAACCTTAGAAGTGACATCTCTTTGCTTCTGCCACATTGTCTTCACTAAAAGTGAAAATAAATTCAGTCTAAGTGGAGGATTATATGAAAGGAGGTAAAGTTTATTGGAAGTCATCTTAAAGCCTGTGTAGAATACTCTCCTTACAGGCAAAATAAAGAATCATTGAAATTTTAAATTTTAATAATAAATGGACCTCCTGTTTTATTTGAGACACTACTATCCTGTAAGAGATGGAAAGATAAATACAATGCAGTTCCTGTTTTCCAGGAGCTGGTGGTCTAGTTCAAGAAGTAAGATTGTATAAATGTGATCAGTGCTGTAAAAGCTGTAGAAGTTGTAGGAACAGGAAGTGTTGGCAGCAGCAAAAAGGGCACCGGCTGTTAGACTGGTGGGGTTGGACTGGAGCTTGGTTCAGCAACCTCGGTACTTGAGTTCTGGCTAAGAAAGAAACTAAGAAATGATTCAGAGCCAAGCCTCCACTATGAGAGAAAGTTTATTTAGAAAGTCACAGAGACAAAAGAAGTGAGCTGTAGAAGAAATGGGCTGAGAAAACAAATTACAGCGGCAAAAAAGAACGGTCCTTGGAGCTTAAGAGAGAGGAAGGTAAAGGTAACATGCCTGGGGGGAAGAAAAAGATGAGGGGGAAGGTGAGTATACTGGACCTCCAGCCTAAGGGCTTTTAAGGCTGAAGATTTTAGGGAGGTCCCAGAAGAAGATCTCAATAGAATATTCATCATCTTTCCATGTGTGTGCTTTCAGAGTCATGGTCTCTACTGATTGGCCTGTTGGTGCAAGGGCAGGGGGTCTTTAGTCAGTGCAGTTGGGCCTGATGTCAGCCATGGCATTGCTTGTCTCATTTTGCTCCTTTTGGGACCTGGAGCTGAAACACAGCTGAGGCTTAGATGTTATCTTTAAGGGTGAAGGCTTAAGGGAGTGGTCATGCAGCTGCCTGTCTGGAATTCTCACAAGGCCACTTTTTAGCCCCTTGTTCTGCCTCCAAGGGGGTCTACCACATGACCAATGATATTCTAGGGGAGGAAGGGTTACCCTAGGATGAGGTCCCTGTTTTCCCAGTTTTTCCTATTGTGAGGCACCTGGGGCTTTCTGCCCTGGTGACCTTCTGTACCCAGCCCATCGTCCTCGCTCTGCTCATGTCTGTCTTACTGCCTACCATAGAAGGACTTTATAAGATGTGAAAAATGATGCTTTGACAAAGGAGGTTAAGTCAGTGCTGTGTTGAAGGAAAAGGGTCTGCCTGGTAGAGGGGAGAGAAGGTACCTTCTAGCATGTGCCTGTGAGGACCTTTCAAAAAGATAGGCATCCTGAATGGCAAAGCGCAGGGTCCACGCTGGGAGAAGTGGTGAGGAATGAGGCTGGATGGAGGAACCAGAAGTCATGTTGTAAAGGGCATGTTGAGCAAAACTAAAGACTTTGGACTCTATACAGAAGTATAGTAGTAATGTAACAGGATGCTGAGCTACAGGACCCCAAAATGAGGAAGCCCCCCACTAACTTGGCTTGAGGGAGAAAGAAGCAGAGGACAGCCACAGAGAGTTATTTTGCATATCTGAAGAACTTGGCCAGTGTTTTAGTAATGTTAATAGCTGTGCCTGCCGCCTGGGGTGGGGGGTTGGGTGATGGGTGTTACTCTAACCCATCATGCAGCTGGGAGATAGTCCCCCAGCTACAGAGCCTGCTCGAGAGCCACATCATAGGACCATGCCGTCCCAGACTAACAATGGCAGCCACAGAAAGGTAGAAGAAACCAGAGTATTGGCAGGTGTAACCCTACATGGGAGGAGTCAGAAATGGAATTAAGGAGGAAGATCCATGCTGGGATTTAAACCCAAGTGCCAGTGCTGGGCAGCCATTGTTCTCTTAGCCGTGTGGGGCCTCTTAACCACGGGGCTTGGGAAGGAGCAGAAAAGCAGGATGTAGCAGCCACTTGGGGGTCTTGGCCACATGGTTTGAAAGGCTGCAGAAGGACCCCCACCAGCCCACCATAAGGAGGGGTGATACAGTTTTGGAATAAAAGCAGCAGCCTAGCCTAGCGTGGAAGACTGGGAGAATCCCAGCAGGAATATGGATGGGAACCTATCTAGTTAAACGTCAGACTTCTGTTTCTTTTTCTGAGAAAGGGTACCTTGGACTGACCTGGTTTGGCAAAGGGAGGCAGGACTGTATGTTTATGTGTGTTTCTTTTGTTTTTAAGGGAGTGGGTTTAACAGAAAATTTTGTCATTATTTTAACCCTGTATACCTTTCAAATAAATAGTTCCTTTCTTTTTCGTAAGACTCTAGCACTGGGAGTCACAGCTATTTTGGGCAGTGGGAAATAGAACTCAGAGGAGTTTCTTTTTCAGAAACACCGTAGGATTTGACCAGATATGCACAGTATGAAGAACACTCTTTCCTGAGTTCAGTGTGCTCTTCCTCACTGATAAATAGATAAAAAGAGGAATACTATAAAAATTCCATAAAAAGAAGAATATTATATTTCCTATGCTTTACTTTGTACCTCTGTGATGGTGTATGATTCCAGTTGGGTGCTGGAAATATTGAGGGGGACACTGTAAAGTATATGATTGTATAACCACTAAGCTGTACACCTGAAAACAATACAAAATAAAATAAGATAAAAAACAGGAATATGTCTCCTTTCCAATCGCACAACCTCTAAGACTCCTGCATCAGAATGACTAGGTCATAATCCAGGTGGAAAGCTATCTGAGAGTTCCTTTACTTTAAATCAGATCACACATTTCAAATGACAATGCACCACATCTCAATGACATGTAATTTCTCACAAGCACTGCCTTTTGTGAAGTAACTGGAAGAATATAATTCAAGTTCATTTCCAGAGAAGAATGAAAGAAAATAGTGGTGTTCCTGCATAATGTTATCCAAGATGCAGCCCAACCCATAGCTCCTTTATTTAGCTTGATAAATTCAATGAATCTCTAAACACTTTAGTTATTTACTCCATCCCTTTCTTCCTCCATGGTGCAAACTCTATGCCATTCACTTGTTAAGATTCCCTTTGAAACTCATTTCTCAGCTTTGCTCAAGGATCCAGAAGCTGTCTACGGAGAAGTAAAAAAGAAGCAATGAGGCGTGTACTCAGTGATACTTAAAACTGGATGAGTCACTCCCAAAAAATGCCTGGGAGGTACTGGAGGGCTCAGCTGTGTACCACAGTCCATGGTCCTGTGCAAATCCAAACAGCTCAGATTCTACTGAAGTATGTAACTTCTGCTTGTCTAACATTCTTATATTAGTGTTGTACTGTCAGAATCCTCATAACCCAAAGGATCAAGGGATTTGCCAATGTTTACTAAACTTACACCATCATTGAAGGGCTAGGATGACACAGTCCTTACAGCATTACATGATCTCTGGTTGTGCAGTGCTCAACTGTGCAATGAGGATTTAAGCAACTTTCATGTGTGAGGTCCCCATAACATTAAGTCTTGCTACAATATGCTTCAGAAAAACCTGGCACCGCTGAGTAAAAACTACATAAAGTGAGATCTAGGTCGCCTATTCTCACAGAGATTAGAGTCTCTTGTCAAAATAATAACATTTTCTTCATAAAAATTTTAACTTTAGAGACAAGTAAGAAAGATGTGATTATCCTAAAAAAGTCTTCTGTTTTAGATTACTATATTTATAATCTTATCTACCGAAAAATACTTTTTTCTTCTTAAGTTAGATTAATTTATAAGCAGTCCAGAAGGATGTTCAGATATCAAAAGCCAAAAACACTCATTTTATTACCTACATCTTCTTAGCTGGGATTATGTAGGGTTTTAAAATTATCATTTAATTATGACTGAGGAAAGGCCAGCTTTAGGGAAGATTAAAGGATCTGGCATGGTGTTTCAGAGCAGGTGACTGACAGGAAAACTTGGTAAGTATATGTTAGGCAAATCTGAGTGATGACAGATGTAGAAACTGAGTAACCCAGAACGAAGTTACAGAACGCAAAATCAGAGAAGACATTCTCTGGTCCACTGTGGCTTATATTCTCAGGTTTAGAAATGTTTTTAAGATAAAATGTGGGCATTTGTCATCAGATATAAGTTAATGTTGGAACTATGAGAGTTCTAAAGTTACAAACCAAGAAGTAATTAAGAACATAGAGATGAGTTAGAGTATTTATAATAATATCAATATGATATTTTGCTATTTTGGAAAACTAACATTCAAAACTCACATGGCCATGTTATAGTAGAGAAATGGAAATATATATATTTATTTATTTATATACACACACATACATATAATGTAATAGCCAAGTACAGTGATCCCTCACCTATAGCGGGAGTTACATTTGAGAGATCCCCACAATAGGTGAAAATCAAAGAAGTACTGGCATTATATTTATTTTATTATTTACATATATTTTAAGGCTTTATAAACCCTTCCCAACACTCCTAGAAACCTTTCCCACTCTCTTATTAACATTTCCCACACTCTTATAAACACCTCATATGCTCTTAAACACTTTCTACACCTTAAACCTATGTAATTTTAACAACATATAAAATTCTGTATGGGTACAGTATACTGCAAAATCCCGCAATATAGTGAAAACTCCATGATACAGAATTAGATATATATATATATTTAAAAAATCTGTGATACAGTGAAGCCCGCACTAAGTGAACCACAATATAGTGAGGGATGACTGTAAAGCCAATTCTTACCAAAGAAATATAGTAGATAGACAGATGTGAGAAGAGTAGGGATAATAGGCCAGGTACAGAAAGGCACCAGGGCAGAAAGCCTCAGGGTGCCTAGCAATGGGCTAAACTAGATTGGGGCCTCACCCCAGGATGACCCATCCTCCCCTAACATATTTGCTGGTCGTGCAGTTTAGGCCCTGTGACCTTTCATATTTTGGTCATGTGGTTTGAACCCTTCCCTGACCTCTTCTTCCCTGGCATGTCACTGGCCATGTGATAGACCCCCTTCGAGGAGGAACAAGGGGGTTGAAAAAATATCTCATACTGCACACCTCCCGTGTAAGCCCTTTCACAACCCCCTAAAGCATTAAGCCTTCAAGACAATGGGGTTCTGACTTGCATCGAATAATCTCTGGAATAAAGCCTTAGGTCTGTTGACTACAGAGGCAGACTTTTGGTCAAACTAGAGGTAACATCTAGGCCTCAGCTCTGTTTCAACTCCAGGGCCAAAAAAGCAGCAAGGCCAGGCAGAGGACAGTCCATTATAATCAAAAATTTTCCACACAAAAATGCCAATATTGCCATCTTTGAAAAACACTGAGCACCAGGACCAGCTGCTATGACTAATGATCCCTGCCTTGGCACCAAACAATCTGGAGACCACGACACTAAAAGGACACACCTAGAAAGCTGATGAATGTTCCGTTGAGATCCTGAGACTTCCCCTAAAATCCCTGCCTTAAAATGCAGGACCCAGTGTGCTCTCTTTCTCTCTAGAGCGTGCTCCTGCCTTTCTTCCTCTTTTCTTCCCTCAAGGCACATACCTTTGCTGGCTTTCTCCTAAGCTCCAAGGGCCTTTCTTTTGCCTCTGTAAGTTGTTAGGACTGAAGTTTAACATCTGGCTTCATTCACCATTAATATTTGGACATACTTAATTTAATATGTTATTGTTGGTCATTTTACTATCAAGACATTTTTTCACATGGACATCAATGAGTTTTAGTTTTTATTCTTACCTTACAAGTATGTGATTACTACTTTTAAAACAGGTATACAATACATAACTAGCTGGAATATAATGTTAAATCCATCTTAAACCAAAATTTAGATTATAATATTTTTTGCTTCCAACAAAATTAAGGAGCACAGACAAGATCAATTGGGTCATATTTTTCTCTTATTCATTCATTGTAGTATTTATTTCTCAGGAATAGCAAAGGCACCCCTCTATACTAAAGGTACTAGGCTGGCTTTGTGTCCACAGAGTGAAAAAGAGCAAAGTTTTCAAAGTTGCCTCTACACAGGTGTATGGTAAATGTGAAATCCTTTAGGAATTCACACCTTTAGAAAAAGGCTGAGAAATCCCAAGCACAATCTCCTCATATTCCATGATTTGGTAATTTTTAATGCCAGCACTAAATAAAGTAGAAATAAGCTTATTTTTTTCCCCAAGTCATTTGTCTCGGAACTTTGGATGTTTTGTTTTAACCTTCCTCTTGTTTGCGTTATTTACTTGATTTCTTTTTCCCTGCATATGTTCAGTCACCCAGTTAAAGTTACAACCAACAGTGCTGAAAATACTCCTCTTCATTACATATGCCATATTACTTCATTTAAATTCTTTTTTATGCATTAATTTGGATTTGAATAGTGGTTCTGTTCCTGGCATCCAGGGTTCTTCGGAACTCCTGAGACAAAAATCAAGAGATTTCACCACAAATATAGTTAGTACTCAGGGGAGATGTTTATTAAAAAGCTGCTGCACCAAAGGGAAATAGCATCCGAAGGGAGAAACAAATGGCTGCTTCAGTCCGAACAAAAGCTGGAGAACAGTTTTAAAGAAGTTAAGGCAAAAAAGATGACACCAAAGAGTGATGCGTAGGTATGTAGAGGCAGGACTCCTTGGTGCCTGCACAATGGAACTATGTGCATCTTCATGCCTCTGCAGCATGTTAAATCTCCACCCAGGGGTGTGTTTTTAAACGTATTTAAATGAGGGAGTGTCACCAAAGGACAGTCTTCTTTACTAGCTTAAATATGTGAGCAAAGGGAACAAAATTTAGCCCCAAGGAAATAAATCTTGAGACAGTAGTGCCCTTCAGTACTGTTTGCTAATTGGCTGCAAAGGGCAGGGAAAGCCTTGGGGCAATTAATGGGTTTCTGGCATCCTACCAGCTGGATCCAGGGTGTAGCCTGTCTATCTCAGTCCCTAGTTTCACGTCCTTGCTTACCACATAGTTTCTCTTCTTGTCCTTGGCTGAAATAAGAGCTTCTTAGCTCCGGAAGATGGAAGAGCTAAAATTTCTGAACTGTTTTATTCAAATGTGAGTATACTTCAGATAATCTAACAGGATCTCCATTAACCCATTACTATTCCTGTAGGGTAAATGGAGGCAGTCTGGCTTCCTCACCCAGGTGTCTGGGAAACTAAGGGAAGAGGTTTTCCCATAACCTTGAATGGGCCTGATAACTAGTGTTCTCCTAGCCCTGAGACTGGGTTCAATAAACGGTTCCCATAACATGAAGTGTGCTCACATAAGCAAGATCAGGCTATGTCATAGAATTTTTTGGCTTTTTGTTGTCATTGTTTGTCTACAATACTTAAGCAGATAGGGGCTTCTCACTAGAGGGACACTCAGCTTGCAGCGTGAGTGGCTCACGCACCTGTGAATAAAGGCATGTCAAGCATCCCCATGGGTCTGCACATTTTCTTCCCTCTCCCTGAACCTAGAGTGGACCTGCCAGGCCTTGACCAGCTGTAATACACTTCCTCACCCAGGTGTCTGAGCAACTAAGATAAGCAACATTCCCACAGCCTTGAGAATGGGCCTGCATGCTCAGAATCACACTTTGTTATACAATGTCTTGGCATTCAGCTGGTTTTGCATGTATTTAGTATATAAGGGAGTTGGGACTTCCCTCAGAGTGACACATGGCTTTCACCTTGCGTGGATTGCCCCACGTTTGAATGTCAGGCATTCCCACATCTCTGTGAATTTTCTTCCGATTGCCCAAATCCCTAGTGAACCTGCTTGGCCTTGAAAGGCTGCAAGACAATTCCTCTCTGAGGAATCTCTTTTACATCCAATCTACCCCACATTTTGTGAATGATTCTCTTTATCAGCAGCTTCTCTATCCCCTTCCTTCCCATTTGCATCATGCCTATTCTACAACACCTGGCTCAGCTCAGCCTCAGGTAAAAATTCCACAGAGGTTTTCCTATCTTCTGTGTCACTCACTATCTCTCCCATGGTTCAGCATCTATTTTCATGTCTCTTCTAAAGTTGTCAGCAGCATCTTTATTTTTCTACAGTCCCCATTCTTCCCATTTGTATATTCTAATCTCTGGGCTAACTCAATGTTTTCCAGCTCCTCAGTTTTGAAATGTCAAGAACCTGTTTCCTGACCTCTAATTCCTCTAGTTTCTTTCTCTATAAAACATGAACATATTTGTATTTTCATTAGATTTGAACTGCCTCTGGGTTTCTCTCAAATTTCTTTTATTTTCTGACACAGAAGGGGATGTTATGTCAACCCTCCTGTCTTTTCTTTCTTCCTTACCTCCATCTTTTTTGCTTTTGTGTCTCTATAGATACGAATAAAGTCTTGATTATTTGATTCTAAGAACCAAGATATCAGCTGCGATTTTTCCACTCTTCCCAACTTCCTCCATCTCATAATGACATGTAAAATCTTTTCACAGGTTTTACAAGAAATTCAGTCACATTCAAAATAAACTTTCCTAAGGATTAGAGCACATTAGGAGGGAGGAGGCACATTGTACTACCTATAGTATTCTTCAATTTCCTAGATGTTTTCCCCTATCTCAATTAATTTCTCTTCTCTTTAACCCTTCATCCAGAGTTTCCTTGTTCAGCCCTGATTTCAACAGCTCAGAGCGATATTGTTCTTGACCTTAAGCTACAAATGGGGGCCCAGAGGTTTAACCATTAACCAAAGGGACTTACATTATTAACTATATTTTTTAAAATATATTTTATTGATTATACTGTTACAGTTGTCCCGTTTTCCCCCTTCACTCCCTTCCACCCTGCACACCCTCTCCTACCCACAATCCTCCTCTTTAGTTCATGTCCATGTGTCATACTTATAAGTTCTTTGGCTTCTACATTTTCCACACTATTCTTACTCTCCCCCTGTCTATTTTCTACTTACCATTTATGCTACTTATTCTCTGAAACTTTTCCTCCCCTCTCTTCCTCCCACTCTCCTGTTGCTAACCCTCCATGTGATCTCCTATTCTGTGGTTCTGACCCTGTTCTAGCTCTTTCCATAGTTTGCTTTTGTTTTTGTTTTAGGCATGGTTGTTAATAATTGTGAGTTTGCTGTCATTTTACCATAAATGTTTTTTATCTTCTTTTTCTTAGGTAAGTCCCTTTAACATTTCATATAATAAGGGCTTGGTGATGATGAACTCCTTTAACTTGACCTTATCTGAGAAGCACTTTATCTGTCCTTCCATTCTAAATGAAAGCTTTGCTGGATAGAGCAATCTTGGATGTAGGTCCTTGCCTTTCATGACTTGGAATACATCTCTCCAGCCTCTTCTTGCCTGGAAGGTCTCTTTTGAGAAATCAGCTGACAGTCTGATGGGAACTCCTTTGTAGGTAACTGTCTTTTTATCTCTTGCTGCTTCTAGAATTCTCTCCTTCATTTTAATTTTGGCTGATGTAATTATGATGTGCCTTGGTGTGTTCCTCCTTGGGTCCAACTTCTTTGGGACTCTCTAAGCTTCCTGGACTTCCTGGTAGTCTATTTCCTTTGCCAGATTTGGGAAATTCTCCTTTATTATTTGTTTAAATAACTTTTCCACTTGTTGCTCTTTCTCTTCCCCTTCTGGTACCCCTATAATTTGGATGTTGGAACATTTAAAGATGTCCTGGAGGTTCCTAAGCCTCTCCTCATTTTTTTGAATTCTTGTTTCTTCATTCTTTTCTGTTTGGTTGTTTCTTTCTTCCTTCTGGTCTATTCTATTGATTTGAGTCCCAGTTGCCTTCCTATCACTTTTGGTTCCCTGTATA
>PVKU01004123.1:140282-156038 GCA_004027475.1 Anoura caudifer
GGGGGGGGGGGGGCCGAGAGGGAACAATGGTGCTTGCTCTGCTCTCTGCTGGATTTCAGTCACTTCTACCACTTCCCCCAAGCAAACTGGGCCCTTCTGATTCCTGTGTGGGTGGGTTTGTGTATGTTCTAGGGCCCTGTGGGTCTCTCCAACGAACTCTCCTGTGAAGCTTGGAGTTTCTCCTAGTACCTCAACCTTCAGAAGTGTTTTCAATTGGTGTTTTGAGGTTTTATTTCCCTGCACTGGAACCCTGGGTTGCATGGTCCATCTCGCTCCCCATTTCTCCTGGTTTATCTGCTCGAGAATGTGGGACTGCCTGGTTCTGTAAGTCACCTTGCACGTCAAGCCCCTCTATAGTCTGCCACCTCCCTGGGTCTGCCCGCTGCCACCTGGTGAGCCTGGGGTCCACTAGCCACCCCCCCCTTTTTTTTTTTTTTTTTTGCCAGGAGCCCTGTCCGCCTGACTCTGCCCATCCTACTGGTCTGGATGAATGTGTCTACTTTCACTCCTTGGGTTGTTGGACTTCCATACAGTTCAATTTTTCTCTCAGTTCTGGCTGTTATTTTATTTCTAAATTTTTGTTGTCCTTATTTTGGTTGTGCGAGGAAGCACAGTGTGTCTACCTACACCTCCGTCTTGGTGGGAAGTCTTGGTTATCTATTAACTAGATTTGGTGGGGAAAAATACAGACTCATGAAAAACACTCAAACAGTGGAGATACAAAAATGAAAATTAGTCTTCTTGAACCCTAGTCCCCCCTAGACTTTTTTCCCTTTAGGTGAACATTGAACTGGGTGTTGTTCTAGGAATATTTCATGGGTATATAAACATTGTAGACAAAATGAGGGCCACATACTAAATCTGACATGCTCAGGGGAAGCCTGCAGGGCAGCTTTATAAACTCAGAGACCTAATGTAATCACATAGGATGGCCTGAAATTAAAACTTTGTGTCTAAAAGTGGTTCAAGGTGGGTAATCAGGTCCTAGGGTGGTATTTTTCCCTAACCACCCTAGGGAAATGAGGTCAATCTTCATTTTAACTAAGACTGCTTTTTTTCCCCCCCATCTAAGATAACATTCTTTTGGAACATCAAAAGCAGTTTCTTTTCTGGATACCTCAAAGCATAACCACTACACAGGAGCAGAGAACACAAATCCTTTCTTTGTTATTATTATCATTTTAATTTTTGACTGTTAACTATCTAAAATACTTACATGCTTATTCCTTTTACTTTTTATCTAACCCCACTTTGCTTTCTCCCACCTCTCTAATGATTCACCAATGGATTTTATGTAACCTGATTATATCTTCCCCTTTGATTCTGATATATAAAATAAACAGTAAAGCTGCTGTGTTCTGGAGCATTTTCTCAATCCATTGAGATTTTCCTTCCTGGCAATTGTTGCCAGTTTGGCTCGAATTAACTCATAAAACTTTGTACAGTTTTAGATGTTTCTTGTGTTGACCACATAGATGTTTACAGGTCCTTTCTGTAAAACACAAATTGTAGCTTGACTGGTCAGCTCAGCAGCATAGGGTTTTTATTGTTGTTGTCATAAACTCCATAAACTCACTACAGTATATCTCTTGTATTTCTCTTGTTGAGAAAAGGGGTCCTATGAAAAGTAACCTCTCAGGGTGAACATAAATTCCTAGGTAGGCAGGTCATGGTGAGTAGTCATGCCCCAGGCTAATAACTTCTTTAGTAAAAGGTTTATCTTTGCCTTAAGGGAAGCCCTGTTCATTGTCCAACTGCATCTAAGTTAACATACTTTTAAAATGCTTCTTTTCAAAAGTGTAACCGCCCTTAAGAGAGCATATAATCTTGTTAATTATCCTGTAAACCAATCTTTGCCTTGCTTTCTTCCAGGTTCATGTAATCTTCCTTATGTTTCCTCTATAAATGTGAATGCATAAAAAAGCTGCAAACTGACATTCTGGGAATCATTTTTCTCAGTCAGTTGAAATCTTGCTTCTAGGCATACTCTCTATTTGGCTCAAATAAATGTTTATAAAAATTCTCTACAGGTTTGGGCACTCTCACATTGACACTCACTTTAGTTCAGCTGAGTAATCTGCAATAGCAACCATTTTGTAGGAGTTCATCAAATTACAGTGTTAAATTTGTTTGGCCCAAGGGAACAAGATAACATAAAACTATATGATGGTACTATTTTTTTAACTCACCACTCTAAGGCAATCTTTCTTAACCTTTTACCCTGGAAGAGCACTCAAAATGTACAAGTCTAATGGAAATCTTATATATTGATAAATCTATCATATCTGTATCTCACAGTATATTTGCATGATCAGTACCTTGGAGATTTAAAAATTTAATAATAAATGACAGTGTTCCATTGAGTCAAAATGACATTTTTAGTTTTGTTATATTCATTATAACCAACTTATTAGCCATTTCCTTTTGTATGGCTTCCCCACTCCACAAAGATGATAAATACTAATGTAAGTTCATATAGTAGATGAAAGAGCAAATTTCCTTCTCTTTAGTAAAGTTCTATTTGATTTTTTAAAAAAACCTTGTTCACATTAGCCCAAATGCGGTATATAGAAGAACAGTTTTTCCTATGTATAAAACTAAAAGAAACTTTAGCCAAACTTTTTTGAAATAAAAAAAGGAAAAAAAAAAGTAGAGTCTACAAAAGGAAATTAACTTAATCTTGCAACTCTAGAAAAAACTTTATAATGGTGTTACAGAATAGACCAGGGTGGTGGTGAACAATATACTATTACTGAATGGACCCACCCATGTGCTCCAGGGGTCCCCCAAACTGTTCTAAGTTCACCTTGCCTGCCACCAGTGAAAGATGTCTCTCAATGCCAGAGATTGGTGAAAAGGAAAGGGATTATTTATTTAAAGAGTTATAAAAACTTAAGACTAATAACTTAATGTCTTCATTGAGATCTCAAAATCCTCTAGAATACCCACAAATGCACAGTCCTTCCTTCCCCCTTTGCCCAGTCCAGGGTACCATATCTCAGAAAAAGAAATAGAAGTCCATGGTTCTTCTCTGCCCAAGCTGTGTGGTCCCAAAAAGATGCCAAAGCTGCATGGTCCCCAAAAGACACCACATGGCTGCCACACCTGGGTTTAAATCCCAACACCAATCTTCCTTTGTTTTACCATTTCCGATTCCTCCCACAATTGGCCACAGCTGCCAGCATTTCTGCATTTTTCCAGTTTTATTGGGCTGCCATAATAAGTCTGGGCAGACATGGCCCCGTGGCATGGAACCAATCATCTCCAAGGTCTTATGCAGACTCTGTAATCAGGGGAAGTTGCCTCCCAGCTACATCATGGGTTGAAGTCACTCCCATCCCCCTGGCTCAAAGCAGGGCCACAGCTGTTTAACATATCTATGAAGCCAGTTAAAGGTTATAGATATGTTAAATGACCATTCTAGAAGTTATCTGCAAAAGTGTTGCTATTCAAAGCAACTCTCAATGGCCCTGCTCCCTGTGTCCCATCCCCCAGCTCAGACTTGTGGTGGGTGAGGACATCCCCTATATATATTTTTTCTAATATTTCCTGGACACTGAGTTCTGGACCCCATTACAAATCCCTATTTGCCACCCCATCCTTAGCTGCACCCTGTTACAATGAGAGATTCTTAAGTTTTCATAGAGTGGGGGATAAAAGGAGAGAAAATCTTTTAGGACAGTGTTTCTCAAATTTGGTTACTTTCACAGACATATTCTTGGGGGTTTGCAAGTTTTTATGATAATGATTTGAATTTATGTTTTACTTTTGTTTGAAATATAAACAAATTAACACACACTTGTTATTATCCAGTACCTGGATGGTCATTTACATAACACTGTTGCCACATGATCACAGCATCTACAATGAACATGTGATGCCTGTCGCACCAAGTGAAGAATCACTGTGCCCAACTCTTTAGGGGGCATTTTTCAAACTGGGTCCTCAGACCCTTCACAGAAGTGTTGAACATTTCCTATGAACTCTGTGAGTTGTCAAAGTGAAGAACACTGATTCAGAGCAGGGATTCTCAAGATGGGATGAGGGGTTACTGGGGAGACACATGTAGTTTGAAAAAACACATTGAACATGCCTATTAATTTCATAATACAAACTCTATAAAGTTAAACTCAAAATAATTTTGGGGAAGTAGCATAAAATTAACTATAGATTCACCCTAGTGGGCCTAAGATAAACTTGGTCGAGGACCATTGACTTAGAGGTAGAGGCATCCTGGCACATGAAGAGTAATTGGTAAGAACCACATGCAAAGGAGAAAGAACTTTTCTGGGGTCAGTGACAGAATCCTAAGCTATAACTCGTCACAGTCCTTTGGAACCAAAGGACCATTCCAAAAGAAACCCAAGGTGTCCTTCAACCATCTCAGGCCTATGGTTTGTGGCAAGTAGGTCAATTTTTAATACTGAGTCAAAAAAATAAAAGCCTGTTTTTGCCAAGAATCTTGCCCTGTCATTTTTTTTTTTTTTTTTTTTTGGTTTAGATATTTTAGAATTTTAAGTAAAAAGTTGCTGCAGCTGGGTAAACATAGCTCTAGATCCCTCCACCAGGAAGTGGTGCTATCATTTGCAATGCCATCCAGTTCTCAAGGGAGAATTCAGCCTCTGGTCTGTAATTGCTGCAGAGCTCCAATTTGCTTAGCTGCAACAGTTCCCCATGTTGATGCATATTTATTAGATCAGTGAATCCACCTATATACACTCTTTACCAACGAAGACTCAGGGGACTGTTCTGGCTTTTGTGAGCTATTGCAAATAATTTTGAATCTTGTCTGTGTCACTGGTCACCATGATATCGACATATTCCCAAACCCCTTCTTTGAAGGGAAATTGGCTCTGAAAATATATTTTCTGAGACGTGACATGAGAAGACTCAGATATAGGCTTAGAAATATCAAATTATACACATGAGTTGATTACTTGATTTTATTTATGTATCTACATTTCATGAAAGTGTAATATTTGAAAGTAAATAAAAAAATGAAATTTTACTTTAGTGCACACCCTGCCTTTTCTTTGTTTTTTTTTTCTTACTGCACAAATAATGTATGATTGAAAATGATAGGAGAGCACACATTATATTTTCAACTAAAATGGGGCAATTTCCACCAATGTTTTTAAATGCTTGATCAACAAGAAAAAAGTAAGAAAATGTTCATTGCTTTTTATAATGGCAATGTTCGTTTCTTTTCTTAGAAATCCAGAACTTGTCTAGAAGTCAATTTTCTCTTTAGTATATGATCAGATGTATGAAACAAAGTTCTTTGTCTCTCAAATTTATATTCTTAGGTTGAGAAGAATATTCAAAGGTTCCTTCCTCTAGTCATACATAAAAACTGTTCAGTAGTGTTCTGTTATACTTTCAAGAGTTTCCAATAGGACTAATCTCTTCCCTGACTCTCAGGCCCAAGCAGCAAAGGAAACAGTTTGCAATTTCTTTTGCAACATGATATATCCACTAGTCATGTCATGTGAAGTCAAAATATTTTCTCTAGGACCTTGCAGAGACGTATACAAATGGCTCAGGTGATGAAACAGTCTGCCAAGTTCCACAGATCAATGTTGGGCAGCCATACTTCATTTTCACAGGATTTCAGCAAAATCTGGCTGACTAATTTCTTGACAGCACTCCTGCAATTACCCTTTCAGTTTAAACTCCCTTTTGAGATGTCTTCAGGAACATCATCCAAACTTGCATCATTCCATCTCCAAGAATATTTGATACTAGCACCTCTCTGGTGTGAAAAATAGTAGTATATTTTGATCACATTCAGAATTGTCTTTTTCCCTAAAAGAGACCAAAGCTTCCAATGGAGCACCATCAGTACAGACACCAAGACAGCGCTCACAAGATATATGCTGTGTTTGAAAAAGTGTTTTGGTTTTTGTGTTTGATTTTAGGGGATTGTTATGTGCAACAGAAATGAGTTAAAAATTTCACAATCATTTTCAAATTTTACAAATGCTAAAATATGACATTTGTTAAAAAAATCTGTTGACAAACTATTTAGAGAAGCTATTGGTTTTCAGCTTACTACATAAAACCTTCCCAACATCATGTGGCATGTCATCAATAAATTGACTTATTTTGTAATTTTTTATCAGAATGTCTTCAATTTCTTCATTGCAAGCCTTATCAGAAGTACATTAAAAGTCTAAAATTCTCCTTTTTTTCTTTATATCTCTTCAAAAATCATAACTTGGATTTTCAGACTGCTTATAAATCAAAAAATATTAATAATATATAGACTTGAAAGACATAAAAATGACTAAATGGGAAAACTTCAAAAAATCAAAATTCATCCCATTGCAAAAAAATCCTAATCTGTGCAATCCATGTATTGCAATGTGTTCAACAACAGAGGAAAGGCAAGTGCAGCTGAGTGTATTATAAGTCCTTCTTTACAATGAAATTAAAAAAAAAATTCCATTACACTAATGCAGCTTGTTTATTCCTGTAAGTCAATTGGTGATGGGTAACAGGAAATTGGGGAAGATAACTTGTGAAGAAGAGGTCATTGTCGTCAACCTGACATCCCCTTCTTACTATGTAGAAAATGCTGATTGCAAAGTGTTTTATGCTCACGATGCAGAATGGAATCCACCAAATAAGCACAGATCTACTGTTAGCTTTTATATAGGATCAATAATAAATTTCATAACACACTGCATGCTCACTGTCCATCATTGTGACCACAAGCACTGCACAGTTTTCAAAGCTCAAAAATTATGCTTTCCCCCCCAAAAATACTATCTGTTGTAGAACCCTTCCAACATCTCGTAGTGCCCTAGAGTTCTACAGAACCTAGTTGAGAAAACCCCTGTAGGAAACCAGAGTTCTACAAAGTATTTACACTTTCCCAGTTACTTTTTGCTATGCAATAGATTACTTCAAAACATGGGGCTCAGAACAACAATTTATTATTTCTCATGTTTCCTGAATGATTAGGTCATCTGGGCAATTCTTTTTTGAGATTTCTCATGTTATTGCAGTCAACTGGTAGCTGGGGCTGGAGTCATCTGAAGTTTTCTTCATTCACATATCCAGCATGTGCCTGAGATGGCTAGAACATGTGAAAGCTGGCTGGCCATCTTTCTCCATGTGACCTCATGGTGAGCTTTGGCTTCTTCACTAAGCAAGTCCTTAAGGCCAGCAAACATTCAACTGAAAGGGAATTTGGCTCCAACCATCAATAGGAGGAATAACTGATTTTGTAAGCATCTTTAATCCATGATATACTATCCTTTAAACTCAGGCCATAGATGTGTAGAATTTATTTATGTTTTGGAATGAGAAAGAGAATTAGCTTGGAGTAGTTAAATGACTTGCTACTAATTAATAAATTAGTAAATTAATGACAGAGAAGTCATTAATGGCAGAAAAGAATTATATGTCTGTCCAGAAAAAGTCCAGTCATTGTTAATATAATGAGAATAATTTATGTGACATCAATGTAACCTGGCAGCCAAAGAGAGTGGACTAGAATGCACATACATGAACAATAATGACTTCACTGTACTAGTCAATGGGGACAGTAGATGCCGGTGAGCATGTGTACCGTGTGGCTATAGCATCCAAAATGACTGAGGGAGTAGAGCAGCAAATCTGTATCAAATTTTGCATTAAGCTTGAACATTCCTCCATGGAAACTATTCACATGATTCAGAAGGCCACAGCTATGGGCAGCTGGTGATTGGAAATTTCATAATGACAATGCACCTTCTCATGCATCACTTATCATGCAGAGTTTTTGAGAAAACACCAAATCACCCAGGTGACTCAACCCCCTATACAGCCCAGATTTGTTGCCCTGCAACTTCTGACTTTTCACATGACTAAGATCACCTTCAAAAGGGTAGAGATTTCAGACCTAACACGACAGGGCAGTTGAATGTGATTGGGAGAACTCTGTGAGGTCCCAAGATGCCCACTTTGAAGGGAATTGAGTTATCATTGTCCTATGTACAACATTTCTTGTATCATATCTTCTTTAATAAGTGTCTCTAGTTTTCATAGTAAATGGCTGGCTATTTCCTGGACAGACTTCATACATAAATCTCTTAAGTCTTTAAGTAGCAGATCCTCTATATGCCAAGTGTTTTTAGAGTGAATGATACATCCTGAATGCTAAAATCTATCAGGATGATATTTTAGAGATTCTTGTTTATGTGCATTAGGAGCTGTTTGCAAATGAAATCTTTTCTCAAACTAATGCTTTCTTTTTTCCATCTCCAAATCTCCTAATATTTCAGTCTCTGATGTTACAGAGATGTTACAAAAAAGCTACTGCACATACAAGTTTTCTCAGTAGTTATTTTATCCTAGTAATTCTATAGCATGGAATTACTGTTTGACCTTATCTTCTGAAAATTGAACTGTAATGTCAAGTAGACATCACAAAGGTTTGTCTATTTAACATATTTTACTCATGAAAATCCACTTAAATCTCAATAAGCAAAATTTTTAAACTCTGGTTTGGAGGAAAAAGGGAACAAAAAGGTATTTTTTTAGAAGCTCATTTATGTGACATTTCAGGGGAATAAAGCTGCATTCTTTGGACCTCCCTCTACTTTTTAACCTTCTTACCCAAATCAGTTCTTTTTTAAATTTTTGTTCTTGATATATTCTGCCACTTTTGGGAACAGAATTAGGAACAGAATGGAAAAAAAAAAAGAGTCTGGACCAGAGTTTTTCATCAAAGGAGTGAAGAGTGGGTGTTAGTAATGAAGGATTTTCAGAAGTACCTGTGGGACTTTTAATCACCCATGACCAGCATTCTCACCTACTCCAATGTGGGAATGGTTTGACATAAAAATGGATGAGGCTGGGGAAGAGATGTTGTAGCTTAATAACATTTCCTTAGGATTGTTATACACACCTGTTCTTCTATTTCAGATCTACTGATTTTGAAAATAATGTTTGCTTAATATTTAGGCTATCAATATTATAATCGATCAGATGCAATTTTCAGGTATATATGGTATATGAGGAATTGCATAATCATTGGGTAGAAAACCCTCACTGTGATTAGCAAAGTCAAGGTTTACCTTGTATTTTGGGATTCTTTAAGAGAAAAATCTAGGAAATAATCTTTCTGGCCATTGTATTTCATACTGACAATACTTAGAAAAAATTAGCTAACCAGATAACAGCCACAGCCAGTATCCACCATTAATGTGGAAGTACTTCAGTGAATTGTGGAGCAGTGCTAGAGATAAATTAATTGTCTTTGAATGTCTTATTTAGTTGCACAGATACATAACATGAAAATAAATGTTACAGCAATAAAATGTTAAAAATATAATAATAAATTTATTTAAAATGTGACAGGTTGCTAAGAAAATAAAAGGACAATATTTTGTTTAAAATTTTGAGCAGGGAAATTTGGTACAGTTTATAGAAACTACAGCAATACCTAACATTATATACTAAATATATATATTAGAAATTGCTCTAAATTCTTTACATGTATTTATTTAACTTTCTCATTAAAACATTATTATTACCACTACTACTATCTCCACTTTACATATGAGAAAATCAAGTCATAGTCATTAAGTAACTTAGGCAAGATCACTTGGTGCCAAACATCCCTACCTCCTCTCAATCAAGTCAGTAAAAATGTTGATTCCTCATTCTTATCCACTAGGCTCACAGCCCACGGATTCTGAATAACTGGAAGGTCACTGTAGCCTCAGGCCTAATAGGGCTACGAGGACATCCAAAGAACATGACAGTTATCCACTACGTTAAAGACAGCATGTTAACCGAAGTGGATGAGCTAGAAGTAGTATTTTGAAGGCTCAGAAAGATCTCTAGCTGGAAGAGATGAGTCTATTTATATGCTGCCATTGAGGCCATATATCTTTGATGTTTTACCTCAATGGTGATTAATCATCCTTGGCCATTCATTTGCCTTTTTAAAATCATTAGTTTCCCCAACAACAGCTATCAAATTCCTATAGAAATATTTTACATGTACAGTTTCTGCCTAATATAATTTTTATAAAACAATTCAATAATAGTTTTTCATATGAGAACAAGTTCAAATAAGGTAACATATAAGAAGAAATTATGATGTAAAAATGATGCAGGTCCAATCTCTGAATTTAGGATAGCTAGAAAAAGAAATGTATGGGAAACTAACCAATAAACCAATCATTACAAAAAAGAATGAAAAAAAAAAAAAAAAAACAAGGTAGACAATCTCCTGCTAGGCTAACATTGCTGTCAATCTGCAAAAGTGGTGGTAATTTTATGATATGTAGTTGACAGGCCGATGCTGGGTACTATCAGGCCCACATTAACTCTATTTCTTAATGCTTAAATCCATCCACCCAAATAGTACATTCAGTGACCCTGGGGAATCCCTGTAAGGTTGAAAGAATGACCAAGATCTCAACCAAGCTTAAGTACGTGCTGCTCTCCCTTGGACAGGCCCCAGCTGTGCCTTTCTCAGCTATCCTAGCCCCTGAAAGGACTCCCTCTGGCAGCCCAAGAGACAGAGAAGAGAATGCTGCAAAAACTAAGAATAGTGACTTAAGGATGAGAGGGTCAAAATGATGATTGAGTTTCTGCACATTTGGGGGAGGAAATACAGAAGGGAGTGGATAGGATGACAATAAGGTCACAGTGGGTGGTAGGTAGCTGGAAAAAGGAGTTATAAAGCATAAAATCTTAATAGGAAGAATTTTATAAATAATTTTCTTCTAACACATTTGGGACTTCTCTGAAGACTAGTTCAATCACACCCACAGAAAAGATATTGGTTTTGATCCATATACCATAGCAGACGGAGTTGAGAAATTTTTAGCTTTCATTTGTTTACTGAGTACATATTCTATACCAGACTGTGTGATATGATAAGCGGGGGGGGGGGGGGGGGGGGGGGGGGGGGGGGAGAGAGAGAGAGAGCGAGCACTTAAGATTAGATTTTTACTTTCCAGAAATTCTACTTAGCTATTTTTTTGTCTTGTAGAAAACGTACAGCGAAGAATATCTATTTATTTATTTAGAGTGGATTGCATGGATGAAGGCTAAAGTCAATATTGATATTGTTTCAATTTAAAGCCTCTGCTACCAGCTTGTATGTCATGAGGTTTTGCTTATAACTCGATTCTGCAAGGACCCACATGCCTGATAGTGCTAGCATGAATAACGCCATTTTGTTTGTGCCTGCTCACACATCTCTCTCCTGACAACTACAAGACCACCTCATTTTACATATAATGCTTTATATACATATTTTCTGCTGCTTCTGAGTAGAGACAGACTTTTGTGACAGCACAAACACAAAATCTTTCCATCGACTCCCAGATGCTGTAAGAATCTTAAAGAGGAGAGAAAACTGGGGAATGGCAACTGACTGGCTCCATCAAAGGAAAGAGAGAAATTACCTTGAAACTAGTCAGGTAAAGGCTGCAACAGCTTGCTGAATATTTTTGTGATTAAAAAATAACAAAACCTCCCTTCATATTATTGGAGAGATGTACCCCCAAACACACTGACTGTGTCATCACTATTTAGATGTGACCTTGGGTGCTTGCTTTGGCAGCACATATGCTATATGTGACCTGGAGCCTTGAGGGGTCAGCTCTGCAGTGTAAATTTGCAATTTCAAAACCTGCAGCATATTCAGACCTGCTTTATTTGACTCAACTTGGCAAAACAGACCATTATTGGGCAATATGACCAGGTGACAGAGTTCAGAACTCCTTTACTTAGTTAGGTAATAACACACTGTTAACTGTTCAACAGTTGGTTACTTGCATTGTATGCTTTTAATGGTTTTTTTAAGCTACTTAGTTATTGAGACCACTATTCTACTTAAACAGTATCATGAACTATAACACCAACGTGAACCAGATGACCAGAGCTTTAAGCAAAATGGTCCTATAAATGGATTTACCTAATAGCAAGACAAATTTAGGTAAAAGCAAAGAGCTATTGATATTGTCTATAATTCTTTGTGGCATATGCTACAAATATCCATTTTTGTAGCTCATGTATGCTGTGTGGTCTGTAAGTCAACATAATATTTATGACAGGTAGATAATATTTAAATGCCTCATATCTGTATGTTTCTGAAATGTGGTTCTCAAATTAGGCAAAAGTAATGGTCTCAAGTTTAGACTTCTTTTACAGAGAAAAGACAAAAAATCCAGAATGTTTTAGAAGATACCAACATCTTTTTTTTCCTTATCAAATATGCCTACACTTCTATCTGTACTCACTGTCACTTTTCTCAGTCATTTTACCCTAGTCTGGCTTCTGCACTGACACTGGAAATTGTTTTCTCAAAGGCCACAAAAGCCCACCTAATTGTACTATTATCTGCCATGTACAAAACCGTACAAAAATCCACCATGATACTATTCAGCCTCTCTGTAGTCTGACCCAGTTCTCAATGTGATTGCTCTGCAACCCTCTCTTTCCCTCTATTCCATTCTTCTCATGGCCCCCCTTCTCTAACTGAAGCAACAACACGTTCAATTTTTATTATTCCTCATCTTAACAAACTCATCGCATGTTATGAGTTTAACAAGATGATTGAATTACAGAACAGTTTTTGGAAAAGTGAGCAGCACAGGGTGTCCAGGTAGTGGGGATTCTCCCCCATTCATGTGGAAGTTCCTTGTGACGCAGAGCTGCATTCTTTCATGAACTCCTCCTCTCTTTTCTTTGACCAGCAGGATTTAAAGTTACAGGGATTATCATGATTCATTATCTCTTCTCAAACAGCATGTGCAAATCTCTTCTCTGTGTGAGCAGAAAACTTTTAGCCTTACCTCCTTCTTTGTTGTTCTGGGTGCCACTTCAGAGCTATGGAGGAAAATAACACGGGTACCCACGTAACATTTTTTCTCTATTTATTTTATTTTTTAAATTACAGTTTACATTAAGCCCTGGCTGGTGTGGCTCAGTGGATTGAGAGCTGGCCTGGGAACCAAAGGGTTGCTGGTTCGATTCCCAGGCAGGGCACGTGCCTGGGTTGCAGGCCAGGTCCCCTGGTTGGGGGCATGCAAGAGGCAACCACACGTTGATGTTTCTCTCCCTGTCTCTCTCCCTTCCCCTCTGTCTAAAATAAATCAATAAATCTTAAAAAAATAAATTACAGTGTACATTCAATATTATTTTGTATTAGTTTCAGGTATATAGCATAGTGATTAGATAATTACATACTACACTGTGTTCCCCCATTTCCAGCACCCACCTGGCACCATGCATAGTTATTACAATATTATTGACTATATTCCCTATGCTGTACTTTACACCCGTGTAACTATTTTGCTACTACCAATTTGCACTTACTAATCCCTTCACTCTTTTTTTACTCAGTCCCCCAACCACTGCCCCCTCTGGCAAACATTAGCCTATTATCTGGATCCATGAGTCTGTTCCATTTTTCTTTGTTCATTTATTTTGTTCTTTAGATTCCACATGTAAGTGAAATCATATGGCATCTGTCTTTCTTTGACTGACCTACATAATATTGTCATTGTTCTCAGTATGGGCTCTGGGATTTCCCCTTGAGATGCACCATCTTCTAGGGACAAATATGCACTCATGGCCTGAACTCTTGCAATCATTCACTCTGGTCTTTTCATACCTGTTTTACTTGCACTACATAGATCTCACACATTGTAGTTTGGATTATAAATATCTTCCATTTCTCGTAAGATGGGACTTATATTTCTGTTATTTGTTCTCTTTCTTTTTGAGAGCTTTTCAGGAGAAAAATGGGATAGGATTCTTTTTCCCCATCATTTAACAATTGAAAGTCAACATATATATTTAGATCTAATATGTGCTAAGAAATACTGTTTCAGACAGAAGAGTGGTTACGACCCCTTTTATTAAGATTAAATTTCCAGTCCAATTCAATTGTATGCATTTTTTGTTCAATTAAAAATGCAAGAAAAAAAAAACAATATCATTGCAACACATAAATGTCAATAATTTGGACAATACAAATGCTAGCTAGCATTGAGCACTTTTGAGCATATAATGAGTTTAACATTTAACTGGATTTTAGGCTGTAGGCACCAGATTTTTTTTTTTTTTTAAGTAGCTATTTAAACAAATTCAATTGTAAGTAAAAAAGTCAATTGGTACTCAAAAGCTTATATAGTACTATACACTAGGTGTTTTGCTTAAGTGTCAGCAAAACAGATGAATAATTTCCTGCAACATTAAAATAAATTACCTTTTTGTTAGACCAATGTAGGCATATATAATGTAAAGATCTTATACAGTCATTTATAATGTAAAGATCAATAGTTTAATGTTATTCTGAAGCCAATAGAAACTCACTCTCATATTTCTATCTCACAGGGAATTGTCCTTTTTCCTGGCTTTAGTGTGGTAACTATTTCATCTACCTCTGATTGACAAATGCAGAAAAATGATAAATTTAACAAAAATACTATTTTTTATTTTACTTTCATTAACCTTTTTTTTATTGATGATCAAGTACTGTTTTCTACCTTTCCCTGCACGCCTCCCCACCAGCCCAGCCCTCTCCACCTGCCTCCCCTGTTTCCACGACCCCCTTGTTGTTGTCCATGTGTCCTTTATACTTGTTCCTGCAAACCCTTCACCCTTTTCTCCTATAATCCCTTCCCCTCTAACCTCTGGTCACTGTCAGCCTGTTCGAAATTTCAGTGTCTTTGGTCATACTTTGCTTGCTTTTTGTTTTGTTAATTAGGATCCTGCTGAAAGTGTGATCACATGGTATTTTTATTTTATTGCCTGTCTTATTTCACTTAGCATAATGCTCTCCAGTTCCATCCATGCTGTCACAAAGGTGAGGAGCTCCTTCTTTCATTCTGCTGCATAGAATTCCATTGTGTAAATGTACCATAGTTTTTTGATCCATTCATTTACTGATGGACACTTAGGTTGCTTCCAGCACTTGGCTATTGTAAATTGTGCTGCTATAAACATTGGGGTGCATAGGTTCTTTTGCACTGGTGTTTCAGGGTTCTCAGGATATAATCCTAGCAGTGGAATTTCTGGGTCAGAAGTCTGTTCCATTTTTAGTTTTCAGGAAATTCCATACTGTTTTCCATAGTGGTTGCACCAGTCTGCAATCCCACCAACAGTGCACTAGGGTTCCCTTTTCTCCACAGCCTCTCCAATGCTTGTTGTTTGTTGCTTTGTTTATGATGGCCATTCTGACTGGTGTGAAATGGTACCTCATTGTGGTTTTAATTTTCATCTCTCTGATAGCTAGTGATATTGAGCATCTTTTCATGTGTCTCTGGATCCTCTGTATGTCCTCCTTGGAGAAGTGTCTGTTCAAGTCCTTTGCCCATTTTTTTAATTGGGTTGCTTGTCTTCTTAGAGTGGAGTCATGTGAGTTCTTTATATATTTTGGAGATCAAACCTTTGTCTGAGGCATCATTGGCAAATATATTTTTCCATATGGTTGGTCCTCTTTTCATTTTAATGCTGTTTTCTTTAGCTGTGCAGAAGCTTTTTTATTTGATGAAGTTCCATTTGTTTATTCTTTCCTTTATGTCCCTTGCTGTGGGGCACATATCAGTGAAAATATTGCTCCATGAAATATCTGAGATTTTCCAGCCTATGTTCTCTTCTAGGACTTTAATGGTGTCACAATTTATATTTAAATCTTTTATCCACCTTGAATTCATTTTTGTGTAAGTTGGTGCTCAAATTTCTTTTCTTTTCTTTTCTTTTCTTTTTTTTTTTTTTTTTTTTTTTTTTTTTTTTTTT